>SJYC01074423.1:0-59339 GCA_006408675.1 Madoqua kirkii
TTTCTTTGCATTGATCACTGAGGAAGGCTTTCTTGTCTCTCCTTGCTAGTCTTTGGAACTCCGCATTCAAATTAGTATATATTTCCTTTTCTCCTTTGCTTTTCACTTCTCTTCTTTTCACAGCTATTTGTAAGGCCTCCTCAGACAGCCAGTTTGCTTTTTACATTTCTTTTTCTTCGGGGATGGTCTTGATTCCTGTCTCCTGTACAGTGTCACAAACCTCCATCCATAGTTCATCAGGCACTCTGTCTATCAGATCTAGTCCCTTAAATCTATTTCTCACTTCCACTGTATAGTCACAAGGGATTTGATTTAGGTCATACCTAAATGGTCTAGTGGTTTTCTCCACTTTCTTCAATTTCAGTCTGAATTTGGCAATAAGAGTTCATGATCTAAGCCACAGTCAGCTCCCAGTCTTGTTTTTGCTGACTGTATAGAGCTTCTCTACCTTTGGCTGCAAAGAATATAATCAATTTGATTTTGGTGTGAACCATCTGGTGGATGTCCGTGTGTAGAGTCTTCTCTTGTGCTCTTGGAAGAAGGTGTTTGCTATGACCAGTTCATTCTCTTGGCAGAACTCTATTAGCCTTTGCCCTGCTTCATTCTGTACTCCAAGGCCAAATTGCCTGTTACTCCAGGTGTTTCTTGACTTTCTATTTTTGCATTCCAGTCCCTTATAATGAAAAGGACATCTTTTGAGGGCGTTGGTTCTAAACAGTCTTGTAGGTCTTCATAGAAGTTTTCAACTTCTGCTTCTTCAATGTTACTGGTTGGGGCATAGACTCGGATTACTGTGATACTGAATGGTTTGCCTTGGAAACAAAGAGAGATTATTCTGTCGTTTTTGAGATTGCATCCAAGTACTACATTTTGGACTCTTTTGTTGACTATGATGGATACTCCATTTCTTCTAAGGGATTCTTGCCCACAGTAGTAGATATAATGGTCATCTGAGTTAAATTCACCCATTCCAGTCCATTTTAGTTTGCTGATTCCTCTAATGTTCGCGTTTACTCTTGCCATCTCCTGTTTGACCGCTTCCAATTTGCCTTGATTCGTGGACCTAGCATTCCAGGTTCCTACGCAATATTGCTCTTTACAGCATCAAACCTTGCTTCTATCACCAGTCTCATCCACAACTGGGTGTTGTTTTTGCTTTGGCTCCATCCCTTCCTTCTTTTGGGAGTTATTTCTCCACTGATCTCCAGCAGCATATTGGGCACCTATCGACCTGGGGAGTTCATTTTTCAGTGTCCTATCTTTTTGCTTTTCATGCTGTTCATGAGGTTCTCAAGGCAAGAATACTGAAGTCGTTTGCCATTCCCTTCTACAGTGGACCACATTCTGTCAGACCTCTCCACCATGACCCATCTGTCTTGGGTGGCCCCACATGGCATAGCTTAGTTTCATTGAGTTAGACAAGGCTACGGTCCATGTGATCAGATTGGCTAGAATTCTTAGAAGAAAAAGAAAAAGACATGTATTGTTGCTATCAGACTACTGAGGAACCTCCATACTATTTTTCACAGTGGTTGTACCAACTTACATAAAGGAAAATTTATTTATGTAATAAAATGAGGGAAATTGGATTGGAAAGGAGGCAACTGGGAGGGAAGGGATAGGAGAAAATATGGAAAATTGGGGAAGATGATGAAGGCTATGCAGGATTGAAGAGGGTTGTGAAAAAGCTCATGTGGTGGGATGGCCAAAGGATTTGATAAATGAAGATTAAAAAATATGACATAATAATTTACTATTTTTCCATTTATTTTAATTTATTTAATGACCACTCTTTAGCACTTAGCCAAGCATTATTCTAAGTGCTGTTTAAAATATTTTTTCAGATAATTCATATGCCATAAAATTTAGTCTTTTAAAGTATATAATTCAGTGGTTTTCATCTGTGTAGAAAGTTGTACAGTCACTATCATGATCTGATTTCAGAATATTTTCATCACCCTCTAAAGAAGCCTCATACTCTTTTACAAACATTCTCCACATGGACAAAAGTTTGGGCTCTGGGACCATAAATGTTCAAATTCTAGCTCTCCTAAGTGACTCCACTTATTCTGAAGCCTTGGTTTTTCCATTGAGAAGAATGTTGCTTACCTTGGGGGCTTTAAGAGGATTAGCGACGATGAATAGAACATGCCTAACACAAAACTAGTGCTTAGTTAATAGCATTCAGGCTTAATGTAGGCTATAAAGTCACAGTGACCTTGGGGATCTGATCTATTAAGCCCAGGGCTGGCATTAATTTGGAATTTAGTAGAAAGCACAGCAAGAAACTGATAAAAATGAAATCCAACCCCAACATTTTCTAAAGAACTTTCTAATGAAAGAGAACTCTCTAACCTGTGAACCGTGAGAACTGGGGAACTCAGTGCCAGCTAAATAGGCTTTTTTGCAGAAAAATATCTGAGCCCTCTTAACATTTAAATGGTACAAAGCAGTGCATTTTGTCTCTCAGGCAACCAACAAACTAGACTCCACTTCCTGGTTTAAAAAAAAATGTGACTGTTCTTCAGGGAAGGAATAAACTTAAGGTACATTTGTATCAGGGACCTTTATATCCGGGACATCCCAAGTGGGGCAGTAGTAAAGAATCCACCTTCCAATGCAGTTGGTACAAAGCAGTGCATTTTGTCTCTCAGGCAACCAACAAACTAGACTCCACTTCCTGGTTTAAAAAAAAATGTGACTGTTCTTCAGGGAAGGAATAAACTTAAGGTACATTTGTATCAGGGACCTTTATATCCGGGACATCCCAAGTGGGGCAGTAGTAAAGAATCCACCTTCCAATGCAGGAGACACAAGAGATGCAATTGCAATCCCTGAGTCAGGAAGATCTCCTGGAGGAGGAAATGGCAACCCATTCCAGTATTCTTGCTGGAAAATTCCATGGACAGAGGAGCCTGGCAGGCTTCAGTCCACCGGGTCACAGAGAGTCGGACACAACTAAGCACACACACACATATTATGCACCACATTTCTCAGCTCCCAGTCCAAACCAGGCTGTGCGAAATGGAAACAGACTCAGAAAATCAGGCTTAGATCCCAGCCCTAGCTGACCGATCCTGGGAGCCCATGGCGAAGAAATGTCCTGACTGCTTGCTCCTCCTGCCCTTGGACTTCCTATAGGTGCTCCCATTGGCCACAGCAAAGGGGCTTTGGGAAGCCAGTCCCTTGAATCACCCCCAAGAGACCAAGCACATGGACAGAGAAGATGCAAGGAAAGTTCAGTGGAAATTTTTGGAGCAAAGGGAAAGCCCAGTCCCCTAGAGCAGAGAGCTCCAGGTTGTCAGGCAGGTCATGGTGAGGCTTTGGGGCAGTTTCAAGGGCAGAGTGTTGCTTGGGTGGATTATTTAAACCTTTCATTTATCTGAAAAAGGCTCATTTCCTCCCCAAACAGGGATCAGACCCATGGTTCCTGTATTGGAAGCATGGAGTCCTAACCACTGGACCACCAGGGAAGTCCCAAAATCTCCTCTTGTATCTGCTTTTTTTCAAGAACCTCCTTAAGATTTTTACCAGAAGAAAATGTTCCAGGTATTAGAGGCCTATTTTAAAAATCACTCTAGAGCCTTCTAACCCCCACTTGCTCCCTTATCTGTAAGTAATAGGTCACATTTAAGCAAAATGAGCCCTGAACTCCAACCTGAACTTTTCTTTCACAGCGGGGAATAGAAAACCCTCCTGTGATTGGCCTTTCCCCAGATGTTCTGTGAGGAGATGTCCCCATGGAGCAGGCGTGACATTTCAGATGAAAACATCTTCATTCCTCTTTGCGTTTGGAAGAGTAGAGGAAGGGCAGATGGGAAAGTCTGTCTGGGATTCAAATTCTGTGCTGTAACTCAAGGCTCACTAGGAAGGTGGTGTCAGTTCTGCTAAACTGATTAGTGTGTTTAAAATTTCAGATTAGAAACTCTTGGGGGAGTGAGATGCTTAGTGTATAGGCCTTTAATTGTGCCACTTGGAAAATTCTCTAACTTATGTCTGTTTTCTGCACTGCTTATTCCTAGAAAGATTGCACCCCCAAAGTAAGAGAGGCTGTGATCTGTAGTTTTGTTTAATTCAGCTGCATTTCCGATGGAGGAAGTATCTCCCTCCTAGTATCTTTTAAAATTTACATCATATTTTATTTTTTAATTTTTTGGCCATACTGTGCGGCATGTGGGATCTTAGTTCCCTGACCAGATATCAAACCCTTGCCCCGTGAATTGAAGCACAGAGTCTTAACCATTGGACCGCCTGGAAAATCTACTCATTTCAGTTCAGTTCAGTCGCTTAGTCGTGTCCAACTCTTTGCGACCCCATGAATCGCAGCATGCCAGGCCTCCCTGTTCATCACCATCTCTCGGAGTTCACTCAGACTCACGTCCATCGAGTCCGTGATGCCATCCAGCCATCTCATCCTCTGTCGTCCCCTTCTCCTCCTGCCCCCAATCCCTCCCAGCATCAGAGTCTTTTCCAATGAGTCAACTCTTCGCATGAGGTGGCCAAAGTACTGGAGCTTCAGCTTTAGCATCATTCCTTCCAAAGAAATCCCACGGTTGATCTCCTTCAAAATGGATTGGTTGGATCTCCTTGCAGTCCAAGGGACTCTCAAGAGTCTTCTCCAACACCACAGTTCAAAAACATCAATTCCTCGGCGCTCAGCCTTCTTTATAGTCCAACTCTCACATCCATACATGACCACAGGAAAAACCACAGACTTGACTAGATGGACTTTAGTCAGCAAAGTAATGTCTCTGCTTTTGAATATACTATCTAGGTTGGTCATAACTTTTCTTCCAAGGAGTAAGCATCTTTTAATTTCATGGCTGCAGTCACCATCTGCAGTGATTTTGGAGCCCCCCAAAATAAAGTCTGACACTGTTTCCACTCTTTCCCCATCTATTTCCCATGAAGTGATGGGACCGGATGCCATGATCTTCATTTTCTGAATGTTGAGCTTGAAGCCAACTTTTTCACTCTCCTCTTTCACCTTCTATTACCACCCCAGTATCTTTTTGTGGTTGTGGTGTGACATTCCTGTTCCAGAATCTCTCATTTAAAGTGTTAGATGCTCCAATTTGGGCTGAAAATCCCAAGATGAGTGAAGGCAGTTAAACCTCATTTCACATCAAGTCCAGATGTTACCTAGCCATACACTTGGAAAATTACACTTGGCAGCTTCTCCAGGAATCAACGTGATTGCAGCTCCAAGCCCTCCTACCAGTCCCAGTGGTGTCTGGAGTCAGAACTGCCTCATGATGACCTGCAGGGTCTTCTGAATTCCATCCCCTATTTCTCCTGTAACAGAGTTTGTCAGTTTTACACAAGAAAGAAAGGCAAGCTGAGCACCCTGGTAGCTTATTTTCTTGTTCTGGCAAAAACCTCTGCAATTCTGAGCCCACATTTCAATAAGGCTTAGGCTCAGCTGCATATGACTCAGTGGTTCTCAAGTGTTAGAAAGATGGTTATGTCCACTGAGGGGATGTTTTGGAACGTCTGGAGACATTGTGGTTGTTACAGCTAGACGGGGGAGGGATGCTGGCCTCTAACATAGAGGCCAGGGATGCTGCCAGCTTCCTATAGTGCAGAGGGCAGCCCCCACTTCAGACAATGACCCATATGTCCACAGTGTCCAGGATGAGAAACCTCGACACAACTGAGATGTTTGTCAAGCCTGCTCGACTCAAGTTGAGACCCTTGCTATGTATCTATCTGTGAACTCCTATGACATTTTGAAATCAGCATTTAAAATTCCTTCCTATTTATTGAATGTCCACCATACTCTGGCGGCTCAGACGGTAAAGAATCCACCTGCAGTGCAGGAGACCTGGGTTTGATTCCTGAGTCAGGAAGATCCCCTGGAGATGGGAATGACCACCCACTCCATTATTCTTGCCTGGAGAATAACGCGGACTGAGGAGTCTGGCAGGCTAACGTCCATGGGGTCGCAAAGCGTCGACACGACTGAGTGACTAACACTTTCACCACATATCAGGCACTATTCTTAGGTTCGAAGGCTCAGCCATGAACAAGACCAAGCTGGTGTCTGTGTGGAGCCCCCAGTCTCCAGGGAGCACTTTTCTCTGGTGGGAACTCCTCTGCCTATTGGAATGTCCTCAGATTTCTTCCAGCCAGATTTCTCTGACCCTCTTCTCCTCCACCCAGGTTGGGCAGGGACTGGCTACAGTAAGCACTCAGATACTATCAGCAGAATTCTATCTATGAAGTCTTCTGTGAAAGTTTTAATTTCCTAGCTTCAGCTCTACTAGAGGAAGACAGATTCAGGTGCAAGTAGTTTGTTTGAGAAGTGATTTCAGAAAACACTGGGAGCGGGGTGGGAGGTAGAGCAAGGAAGAAAAGACAGTCAACACAGGATGTATCATCAATCAGGTTACACCGGGCCAGTGTGGGAAGATAGTCCAGACTATGCAGCTCAGTGTTATCCATTGCAGGGTTGAGCGGGCTGGGGTATTTATCCACCAACCCCTATCGGTCATTGCTTGGAGTCTGCTTCCTGGGGATGTTAATTTTTTTTTAACTTTTTATTTTATATTGGGGTATAGCCAGTTAACAATGTTGTGACAGTTTCAGATGGACAGCAAAGGGACTCAGCCATACATATACATGTCTCCATTCATGCCGCCTAGCCCCACCACCACCTCCCCACCCCACCCCCCGCCAAGCCAAATTCCCTTCCTGGATCCAGGTTGGAGATGTTAATTCTTCAATAAATTTCCAGCGTGCCGTGTGCAGGCTGAGCAAGCTCTGATGGCCACAGAAAAGAGTTGCGTGTGTGTCATTGGAAGTCATGCCAGAGAGCACAGAGCTGGGAAGGCTAGGGCAGGTGGCAGTATGCAAGACACTGACAGTAGCTGCCAAATGGTGCATCGGGGGGAAGCCAGAGGTGTCTCATCTTCGCTGGATGCTTGCTGAGCTTTCAAACCTATTGTTTCGTTGAGTTACTAAGTCGTGTCTGACTTTTGCGACCTCACACACTGCAGCATGCCAGGCTCCCTTGTCCTTCACTGTGTCCTAGAGTTTGCTCAAACTCATGTCCATTGAGTCAGTAATGCTATCAAACCATCTCATCCTCTGTCACACTCTTCTCTTCCTGCCCTAAATCTCCGCCATCAGGGTCTTTTCCAATGAGTTGGCTCTTCACTTTAGGTGGCCAGAGTATGGGGGCTTCAGCTTCAGTATCAGTCCTTCCAGTGAATGTTCAGGGTTGATTTCCTTTAGGATTGACTGGTTTGATCTCCTTGCTGTCCAAGGGACTCTCAAGAGTCTTCTCCAACACCACAGTTCAAAAGCATCCATCCTTCAGCGCTCAGCCTTCCTTACGGTCCTACTTTCATATCCATACATGACTACTGGAAAAAACCATAGCTTTGACTATACAGACCTTTGTCGGCAAAGTGATATATCTACTTTTTAATACACTGTCTAGCTTTGTCATAGATTTCCTTCCAGAGAACAAGCACCTTTTAATTTCAGGACTGCACTCACTGTTCACGGTGATTTTGAAGCCTAAGAAAACCAAACCTGTATATCACCCTTATTCCCCTCAACTTCCAGAATGCTGCTGGAGCAGACATGACTGAGAGTTTGGAAGAGCTTGCCATGTGGGCTTTTGGATGTGTGGACTGGTGTGCCTCTCTGGTCTGGAGGAGCCTGAAGGCAGGGGCTGCCTAGAGCAGCTCCAAGTGCCAGGGAGCTGGGGAGAAAGGGCAGCTGAGAAAGCTGCCTGCATTTGTCAAGCATGGAGGAACTCAGTGCAGACTGACAGTGGGTCAAGAAGAGGATGTGGAAGGTAGCTGAGCGTGTCCCACTGGGCTGGCACCCAGGGGAAGGGATCCCGGGGAAGGGATCCCACGGAAGGAAACTTGTGACAAGACAGGAAGTCATAAACCCCACTGGGGAACAAGGCAGTGTGAGAGGGCCTTAATGAAGGTTTGAAGGGTGCATTCTCTTTCTGAGTTTTTTAACGTTTTCTCCTTTTTCTCCAGTATAAGCTTCAGTCCCTTCCACCTCATGGACAGAATCTTGGCCCATATATTCAGTTTCCAGTTCATTTTTTTCCCACATCGTGTACTTTAAAAGAATTTCTTGTTCATTTTTAAATGTAGTTGGTACCGTATGTCCAGTTCTGAAAGCAAGGGACAGTCTGCTCGGAATGAAGGGGAAATAGGCAAGGTTAAGCCTCCTCTCAATTTGCCTTAATAAGCAATTCCTTCTCAGCGCTGGAAACTCTGATTCAGTCATTCTTTGCTGAAACTAATTGAAACGAAATGGAGTCTGGCCTTGAACTTTTTTTGTTTAATTTCCCTGGAGATTTTGATTTTTCATCTTTTCTCTCTGTTCTGAGTTGTTCATATGAGCTTCCTTTGGAGCTGAAACAGACTGATTCTGATAAGACATTGGCTCTGTCTATCTGCTAGTTATGGGATGGAAGGGTTGATATCAAAAAAGAGTCCCACATTAATAGGTAAGGGTTCTGAAGGCTTATCTGTGGCTTGCCTTTGTTTTTTGGCCTGAACTAAATGTGAACGTATGGGTTAGATTATTTGTTTTGTTCTTGACAATAATTTGTGTGTGGAATAACTTGAACTCTTCAAGAGAAGCCAGGAAGCATCTCATATCCTGGATTTCCTTTTTAAATTGAAAAATTAATACTTCCAGTCCTGGGAAAAATGTGACAGTGTTATTAAAATACTTGGTGATTTTTGTGGGTAAGACTGAATTGGTAAAATCCCTTTGGAGGGCAACTTGGAAAATCTAATAAAGTAATAATGCACATGCCCTTGGGTTCTCAATCCCACTTCCAATAGCTTTCACTACAGGTATACCCTGAAGTGAGCACAGACAGGGATGCTCAAGGTTATCCAGGGCAGTGTTTTCTTTATGGGAAAAGATGAAAAAATCCTTTGAACTTCCCTGCTGATCCAGTGGTTAAAAATCCAACTGCCAAGGCAGGAGACATGGGTTTGATCCCTTGTGCAGGAAGATTCCACAAGCTGTAGGGCAGCTAACCCTGTGCACCACATCTACTGAAGCCACCACTGGACTCTAAAGAATCAAAGTGCACTGGCTTTCGCATCAGATGAGAGTCTAGATTAAGGCTTGAAAATTTTCACTGTAAGCTAATAAAAAAGAACAGGCCTCTGACTCATTGACCCAGGAAAGTACAGCACCATCCTTTTACTTATTCAAGACAAAGCCTCCAGAATCCTGCCAATTCTTCTTTCATGCACATTTCAAATTTAAATCATTTTCTAGGTCACTTAGTTAATAAGTGGTAGAGCTACAATCGAAGTGGGCACCCTGATCTGGAGGGAGGTCTTGCCCAAGGACAGCTACAGACTTAGGAAAGTTATGCAACTAGCGTTTGAGTGCTAGGAACTGCTCTCATTCTCCCGGTGTATAATTAGAATTGCTAAAGGCATGCGCAAATCACCGGTTCTCCCTAGTACAAAGGTATTGACCACAAGAAATGAAAAACCTCCAATATTTAATATTGGATTTTGTATTATATATGGGCTTCCCCAGTGGCTCAGTTGGTAAAGAATCTGCCTACCTTGGTGCAAGAGATGTGGGTTCAATCTTTGGGTCAGGAAGATTCCCTGGAGGAGGAAATGGCAACCCACTCCAGTATTCTTACATGGAAAAAAATTCCATGGATGGAGGAGCCTGATGGGCCACAGTCCAAGGGGTCACAACGAGTCAGATACAACTTAGCGACTAAGACAACAAGAAGATATAATAAATAATACTGGATTATAGATTTTATATATTATAGATAATATAGCATAGTATATTGATATTGATAGCAATCTTCCATTTTGCATTTTAAAGTTTGGATTTTGATCAGTACTTTGGTTTTTGAAAACTCATCCTTGGCTTTCAAGGGGAGAAGATTGAGTGAAACTTTCTGCAGGAATCCTTTATACTGAAATGCTTCTCAGCAGCGCATTCCTCAGGCCATAGTTAAACCTGAACTCTTTTGACCAGATTTTGACACAGGTGTGGGGATAAATATTGAACCGAATATTGAATCACTTTCAACCAGTCTGGAGTGGCTGTTTCTCTGAAGAAAAATCATTTCCATTTTGTAAGAGCTTTTTTTTTTCCTGAGGGGCACAGACCTTGTGAATATAAATGAAGATTTTCTTTTTTGAATGTGTGATGAAAATATTCAGCTTGGAAATGACTTCTCTGGCAAATTTCGTGCTACAACTACATAAGTAGACAAGTAAACATATAGATAAATGAATGCAAACCTGCCAGACTCTGATAAGATGGGTTTTCAGAAAGAATTCACTCCTATAGTTATTTGACATCAGTAGGCATATTCAGTACTTCAGGGGCAGTTTGATTATATGGAGTAATTCATAATCCTGCTCTAAGGTAATATTTATGGAGCCTTTATATGTGCCAGAAACTGTCCTTTGTATGTTTTTTAAATTTTGTTATTTATTTTTGGCTGCATGGCTCTTTGTTGCTGCACACAGACTTTCTCCAGATGCAAAGAGCAAGCAGTACCCTCTAGCTGCAGTGCCCGGGCTTCTCTCGTGGAGCACAGGCTCTAGGCATGTGGATTTCAATAGCTGCAGCATGTAGGCTCATTAGTTGTGGCTCACAGGCTCAGTTGCTCTAAGGTTGTGGAATCCTCCTGGATCAAGGACTGAATCCATGTGCCCTGTATTAGCAGGCAAATTCCTATCCACTGTACCACCAGGGAAGTCCATATATGTTTTATATGTGAGCATATATATATATAATCATCAAAATAGTTCTGCAACAAAGGTGCAGTTATTATCCTGGTTGTACAGATGGGCTGTGCTAGATTTTCTGTGTGCCCTTTAGGTCTTCTTTACCACATTTGGTGCCCTGGCAGGATGGTTTGTAAAGCTGCATCCACTATGCTCCTTTGTCCTCCAGATTCCAGTTGGGCTTGTCCAGTGGAGCCATCCGGAACTGAAGGTTAAGTCATAATGTCAGAGGAGGGCAGAGGCTGAATTCTTCACCTAAGCCACAGTTCTTGGCAAGCGGTCCTCTCCTCCAGCTGGGGATCTCCCCAGATTCTGGCCCCCATCCCCTCCCCTTGCCCCTCTGATCCGGGCTGATGACGGCTTTCTGCACTTACCAGCTCCTTCTTATTGATTTCTTTTAGTCATGCCTATGCCCCTGTAAACTGATCATTTATTAAGTTCTCTTCCATGGTCTCTCTCGAGTGTGTGATTATTAAATTCTCTCCAATGGTCTCTCTCGAGTGTGCCATTTTATTCATTTTGGATCTTGAGTGCTATGCAGGAGAGCTGAAGGTCAGAAAGTTTAGGAACATTGGTTAAGGTTACCCATCTCTTAGAAGGCCATGTGAGGATTAGAACAGAAGCAGTTGATTCAAGAGCTAAATAGGGGTTTCACTAAAATCTAAAACTAAAACAAAAAAAATTTTTTTTCTCCTCAAAAAATTGAAACTAGCAAAATATCCTTGATTTAACAGGCCATGTTTAAAAATAAAGTGATTACATATTTCTCACCTTAAAATAATTTTGCAAACCAAGAGAAAGAAGGGAAAAAAATGGATAAAAGGGAAGGGTAGTTAACGTCACAAATTCTCTTTTTGTAGAAGAAAAGTGTAACAGCATAATGTTTTCTCATTTTTCTCTCCCTGAAGCAGAAAGCTGAGGTATCAAGATTGCTATGTTTCTAATGTGAGCAGAGTAAACTTTCCTCAAAGGACACACACAGACACATAGGTTGGTGGTCATCTCTGAGGGAGGTGGGGATGGAATGGGTGTTCAGTTCAGTTCAGTCGCTCAGTCATGTCCAACTCTTTTCGACCCCATGAACTGCAGCATGTCAGGCCTCCCTGTCCATCAACAACTCCCAGAGTCCACCCAAACCCTTGTCCATTGAGGAATGGGTGTGGAGTGAGGCATTAGCTATAGGTGTAACGTTTTATTAACTGAAAGAGTTGAGGGACCTCCCTGGTGGTCCACTGGCTAAGACTCCTATGCTCCTAATGCAAAGGTCCTGAGTTCCATCCCTGGTTAGGGAACTGGATCCCACACACCTAAACTAAGCGTTCACATGTTCCCACTAAAGATCCCACATGCTACAATGAAAAATAAGGAAACTAAACTAAGACTCACAGATGCTGACCTTTCATTCTTAAGTTTATCTCATGGGTCCGATTGCCAGGCCCAGCTACTTACATGAAAGTAGCTGATCAAACTAAAGTACATGATCAAACTAAAACCTTTCTAGAAAAGTGTCTGCTGCCAAAAGCCCCTGGCATCAGCAGTCACTCCTCAAGCCCATTTCCTATATACTGATGAGTCTATCCAGGAAGCTATTTGAATTATTATTGTTTCTCTTGAACACATGACATTTTTGTGATTAGGAGACACAATCAGAGATTTTCAAAGGGGGGCATTGTGAATCCTCATCTCAAGGGAGTAACCCAGCAAGAGTGAGAGAAAACCTCCAAGGCTCTGTGCGGGTATAAATGGTCCCCCATCCATGGAATGTCCAGGGCTCAAAAACCAAATCTCCATCCTTTCAAAAGCTGAATTGCTCAGTTCACTCTAATGCAGGGAAATGGCCTCAAGGCTATAGTTTGTAGAAATTAACTGATTAAAGAAATCCACATAACAATTTATGAACCACTTTCTTACAGAGGAAATGAACATGGACTGGGTAATGTAATAAAAGCTGCTCTCCATTCAACTGTAGAACCAGCTATGTTACCCAGCAAGGCTCAGGTTTAACTTTTCCATTTTTCTTAATGAGTGTTGAATAAATTCAGCCTTGTGCTGATCTCTGAATTATGACCAAATCGTAGAAACTGAGGCATGTGGGGATGGCTGGAATAGGGAGCATGAACTGCGGATGTTTCAGGGGGAAATTAGGGAAGAATTGGCCGAGAAATATCAAAGAAAGGTTCACAGGCTGGCATTTGAAAAGACATTATTTTCTATATGTTGAATCAAGTGTTTGTTAATTTAAAAAAGAGGGGAAGAGAAGGGAAGTATTGTTTGTCATCTGCCAGAATTAGGGCCAGGTACCTGGGCACATATTGGGTTGGCCATAAACTTCATTTAGTTTCCCCAGATCTGATGGAAAAAAAACAGATGAACTTTTTTGGCCAGTTCAATACTTTCTCACAGTGAGATTTTATCTCACTGTGAGATAGGGAGAGGGGAGGGGAAAGATTTTTTGAGTGAGGGGGCAGTCTGCTGTGCTGGTAGTCTTCCTGTCTTCCTTTCACACAGGAAGGAGAACACACAAAGAAATGGCCTTTGGAGAAGCCTGGAGACCAATGTCTCTTGCTACTTCTCTGGCATCTAGCCACGGATGATGGAGTATTGCTCAGAGCAGTGTTAAAAGGGATATCACCACACGTGCATTTTCACGGCATGCTGTCAAGAGCTGACAGCTTCCACGTTGCTTGATCAGACATTAGATAGTTCAGAGGACAACGTGAATCATCAGTGACACCTCTCCTCTGCCCCCAAACACATACCTTGGCTGTGATGCTGATATACATATCAGTATCTGTTGTAGTCGTCCTGAAATTACTTGTTTGTTCAATCAGTAAGTCGTATCCGACTCTTTTGTGATTCCCATGGGCTGCAGCCTGCCAGGCCCCTCTATCCATGGTATTTTGCAGGCAAGAATACTGGAGTGGGTGGTCATTTCCTTCTCCAGGGAATCTTCCTGACGCAGAGATCAAAGGCACATCTTGGATTGACAGTCGGATTCTTTACCACTGAGCCATCACTTTGTTATATTCTCTTCCACATATAGATGGTTTTCACACCATCAGAACCAGAACATAGTAGCTATTTAGTGCCATTTTCCACTTACATCAGATCACAAGCATGTCCAACATCACACACACTTTAGAACCTTCTTTTTTTTTAGGGGGAAGATAATATTCTATCCACGAATATATGAGAATCTATTCTATTACTTTTTCCTACTCTGGATAGATCAGTTTGTCCCCTCCTATTTCCCCTCAAATAAAACAACTCTTGCTGATATAATTTTTACACATTCTCTCTTAAATTATTTCTTGGGATTGGGATTTTGGCAGAGTTGACAGGCAGAGAAAACAAGCACATAGGAAGTCAGCTCAGTAGAAAATAGAGTTTAGTGGGATTAGTGTGGCCAGGTACTGATCAGTTTCCCTGCTAAGAATCATGTCATCCAAAAATATGGATGTGTGAGATGTCACCTTATATAATGTTTCAGGGCGACAGGACCAAATTATATGATAGAGAGTTAAATACTTCAGGCCTCCCTTACTCTCCAGGCCAGAGATGGAGGGAGTGTGGGTTGGTCTCTAGAACCTAGGACCTAGGAAACCTCTGAATTCCTGGGAAGGAGGTGTCATCAAAAACTCAATAACAATATACCTGACACTCAATAATCAATAGTTAAACACAAGAGAGGGAAATCGGCCTCATAGATCAATCAGTGGTGGCTTAGAGAGCTGGGTGTTCTGTGAAGGAATTTTAGGCCATATTTAGAGCTTATAGGCAAGAAAGATGGAATAAGTTTCCTTATTTGGGGTGGTTGTTGTTAGGGACATTGATTTTTTTGAAGAGGGCTTTTGGCCATTCCTTTTGGGGGGAGTTGTGAGCTCAGAACAAGCAGATAGGCTGCAAGGTAATACTTGAAAAATTGGATTTCAAACTAGAAGGAAAGATGATCATATTTGAACCCTGTAAAAATTCCTATAACGTCGATACAGTAGGTGTGTGGCCTTGACCTTATTTTACAGACGAGACAGTTAAGACCCAGAGGGGCTTATGAAGTGACCATGGTGGGAACTTCCCCAGCAGTCCCTTGGCTGAGGCCTCACCTTTCAGTGCAGGGGGTGCGGGTTCGATCCCTGGTTGGGAAGTTAAGATCCCAGATGCCTAGGGGCCCCCAAACCAGAACACAAACAACTGAATCAATATTGTAACAAATTCAACAACGACAACAAAATGGCCCCCATCAAAAGAATCTAAATAAAAAAGAAAAGTGACGCCAGAGCCCGTGCAATATATTGACCGCAGGCTTGAGATTTCAACTCACGTCTTCATTTGTGAGTTAAAAGAGGTAGATCAAGAGACACTGGCATCAGGGTTCACCTATATGCTATCACTTTGTCAACACTGGGGATGTGAAACAGCATGATTCCCTGCTTCAAGTTAAGCTGGAGAAACAAGGCTGCCCGAGGAAAATCAAACAACACAGCGTAAAATAGCTATTGAGACCGAGCCACGTGCCAGGGTGAGGGCCTGGCAACCAGGTGAATGACATGGGCCGGCGGTTTCAGTAGTTTTGCTTGCACACCACCCAAAGCTGTTTCGGAAAACTGTGAATTCCCTTCACACATAATTCATAATTTTTCTTTATACGTATAAATGGCTGCTGGTGTATTATGAATATTGATGTTCTAACATAGAAATGTTACATGTTTTAAAAAATTGTACCTAATGGAACCTAAACACCATAACAAATTTTTTGTAGTATGATCTTTATGTTCATATATTTCAAAGAGCATAGTTTAAATCATTGACTGTAAACATTTGAAAATTCTAATTATGAAAATTTTCAGATGAAAATAGACATATAAATAATTAAGTTAAAATCTGTTAAGATGATATCATGTTACAAACTCCCTTCCCATCCAGGCTGCCATATTAACACTGAGCAGAGTCCCCTGTGCTATACAGTAAGTAGGTCATTGTTAGTTATCCGTTTTAAATACAGCCGTGTGTACATGTCCATCCCAAACTCCCTAATTATCCCTTCCCTAATCGTCATAACAATTTGATATCCATCATGATTCATTTAAAAATGAATGAACCAGTTTTTAACGTTTTACGTTGTCCTTTTCTTCTCTTTTCATTTCTACAGAGTTTTATTCTAATGAAATATTTTTTATGCTTTAAGAACGTTTATTGATTATTTTATCATGGTTCTCTGCAAGCAGACTTAAATATACAAGGAAGCAAAGGCTTTTAGGGCCTAAATAAAATCCTAGATTGAATTTGCCGTTTAATTAGTATTAATATAATTGATCCACATAAGAAACTCCTTTTAAAATATGAGAAATAATTATTGGACATAAAAAGTAACTTTTTATTGGACTGCATCTCTTAATAAGATGAACAGGGCTTTTTAGAAAGACTGTTCACAGGGAGGAAATTACTTATTACTGTAATGATACAGAGTTCACTACTAATTCTGTTCTTAGTTTTTGTTTTTTTATAGATGTAAATTCTCAGAAACCTTGTTCACACAGAATGGATGGAAACGAGAGTTTGGTTACAGCAGTGTCACTCAATTATTTAAACTCTTTCTGAATTATGTGCCAAAAATCACATGGTGGTTTGTCAGAAAATTTATTTTTAGTGATGTACAAGGTGACGACTCAACTAAGTCCTGCTGTGATATTGTTGAAAGCAGAGGATTGGAAGCAACTGGACTTGGGGAAGCTTTGATCCCTGGACTTTCGGGATTGTTTTCTGATTATTCGCTCCAGTATTTGGAATGACCCTGTTATGTGATGCTCTTGACGGTTCAGGCCTAGGGACACTGTACCCAGGTGAAATTCAGGGTGGGGAGAGGTGGAGTAGGAGGGAGTGGTTAAGACAGGGGAGGAAGGAGACGGGGGTGAGTGGATTGCTCAGAGCACTTACAAGTGACAACCAGGACTGTGCTCAGATCAGGTTTAGAAAGAGCACACTTAAGATCTGAGAACTTGGAAATGAATTCCTTTAACACTCTCCTCTAGGGACTTCCCTGGTGGTCCAGTGGTCAAGACTCTCAGCTCCCAATGCAGAGGGCCCAGGTTCGATCCCTGTTCAGGGAACTATTTATAACTTAAACATTGAGACTTATGGCATGCAGACCTTAATTAGGACTCTCACCTCAGGTCCTGCCATTGTTAGGGTCAGAACTATCACTGGTGCAGTAAATAATTCCTTAAAAGAAAAGAAGAGGAGGAGGTAGGCAGGTTACAGGATTCTCCAGGGAAGAACACCAGAATGGGTTGCCGCTTCTTCCTCAGGGTGTCTTCCCAACTTGGGGATCGAATGCACCTCTCTTATGTCTCCTGCTTGACAGGTGAGTTCTTTACCACTAGCTCCACCTGGGAAGCCCTATTAAAATATAGTGAAAGTGAAAGTGAAGTAGTGTCCAACTCTTTGCAATCCATGGACTGTAGCCCACTAAGCTCCTCCGTCCATGGGATTCTCCAGGCAAGAGTACTGGAGTGGGTTGCCATTTTCTTCTCCGTCATTTCTAAATAAATGATGGCTCTTTGTCTCAATTGCTGGTATCCAATCAGTCACCACTGACCAGCGAGAGTGGGCCAGGCCCTCTGGGTCTCAACCTTGGCAGCACCCTGGAAACACAAGGACAGCATTATAGAATACCGATGTCCAGGTGGGTCCAACTCACAGAGGTTGTCTGTGGTGAAGCCAGGGTATTCAGTTATTTAAGAGCTGCGTAGGTTATTACGATATATCGTCAGGGCTGGGAAACTGGGCTGGAGCAACAGTGCTCAGCCTTTTGGCATCAGGGATTGATTTCGTGGAAGACAATTTTTCCACAGACCAGAGCAGTGGGGATTGTTTGGGGGTGATTCAAGCGCATTACATTTATTATGCCCTTAATTTCTATTATTATTACATCAGCTCCACCTCAGATCATCAGGCAATAGGTCCAGAGGATGGAGACCCCTGAGCTAGAGGGACCCTCCATTAACTTCAGACAGATTAGGTAAAGGTTTAGTTTCTTTGGCTGGATTGTGTTATGCCTGGTGAGAAAGACAGAACGAAATGATCCTCTTAGAACTTGGGCTTTTTTGACCACTGCAGTGGCCTTTTGGACAATTGACTGCTATTAATAGCTGTGTTGCCAGTTGTTAATAAATCTCTCTGGGCCTCAATTTTCCCATCTATACAATGGGCACGATAATGATTTCTTACCTTTTAGAGTTATCCTGAAAATTAATATAAGAACTTATAAAATGTTTAAAAGAGCTTCTGGCATGGATAAAGGGCTGCAGAGGTGCTTTATAAATAAGAGACAATTTGTTCCAAATGCTGTCAGCATGAGTCATTTCTTTGTGGGCAGTCGGTCAGTGATAGACTCTACAGGGCCTTGATTCATGGACCCAGGTTCCTTTAGCAAACTTCTTTAGCAGAGGTACACAGGGTGGCTTGATTTATTTCTGGACATTTATCTATGAGAAAACAAACAGGCAGCACAGCTCAGTCTGTACCAACAAGATAATGATGGATAAAAAATTGCGTTAGGGAGTAGAACAACATATAATTAGCCAGATAGACAGCGCTGTTAGATTTAGCATCAGCTTTTACAGAACTTTGATTTTCCTATCTGTTTTCCAACTTATTTTAAACTACTACTCTTGGGGAGTCTGTTGTTTTGGGTGGTGAGGATGGGGTTGGAATATCGGGAATAATATGGAGAATGTCTGTGTCAATGTGAGGGATGCCATGGCCCCCAAGGTCAGGGCCAGCTTTGTGGGCAGCTTCCCAGGTCCCATGTGCAGAGGGCCTCTGAGCTCAGGTTAATGGCCTACTGTCACTCTCTTGAACTCTGTAATAATTCTGTCTCTGAGCTCTTGTTTTGCGAATGAAGTCTGACAGTACAGCCACAGATCTGTGCGTAGAGGAAACACATGTAATTCATGTGTGTAACAGCTGCAGTTTCTCTTTGTTAATCTTTATTGAATTGTGTTATGATATTCCCTCTGTTTTATGCTTTGGCCCCCTGAGGCATGTGGGATTTTAGCTCCCAGAACAGGGATCAAACCTGCATGCCGTGCATTTGGAAGGGGAAGTCTTAACTCCTGGACCGCCAGGGAAGTGCCACAGCTGCAGTTCCCATCTGCCTCATTTGCACACAGTTTCCAAGCTTCCATGCTTCCACGATGCCCCGTGAATCCTAGTAGACCCCCCAAGCATGAGGATTCAGAACGACTCAGAGGACAAGATAAACATCGTACATGAAATAAGCAGGGACACTGACAGCTGTGAGAGGCCAATTTATTTTTCTATTCAAATCAGAACCTGCTTTGAAGGCAGAAAGAAGGCATTGTTCTAAGAAACACAAATGACCAAGGAATCCTGTCTTATCCTTTTTCACTTCCCTGTATGAGCCAGTCGTTTATGATGAAAATGATTCTACAGGAGGGAAGAGAAGGATGAAGAACCCCAGAGATCCTTTATTTTTTCTGTCTTTCTAACCATCAGTAGTGAAGGTGGACTGTGTTGGTAGAATGTGCACATATCAAAAAGTGAAATAGGAACAGCCAAGCTAGTCTTGTGCAGTGTTTCTGCTGTTTCGGTAAGAATGAATTGCATATGCACATAGGAACTACAAAATACAAAGTGTGTAATTTCAGTAATTCTGCACAGGAGTTAAGTGCCCTTATATTTGCATTTAAACCAGCACTGCATAATATAAAAAGTAAAATTCATGCTCATAATTTAAACTTGTAATCTTTTTCTTAGGACATTACGTAGCAAATAAAAGAATCCATGACACATAGAGAGAACCATAGAAAAAATGGAAAAATTTTGTATTTTCTTATCTTTAACAGCATTTCCCCACCCCACCCCCATCCTTCACCCTTTGAAAAGGGCAACTCATATTTTCATTTTGCAACTGGGCCCTGCAAATTATGTAAACTGAACCTATCTGAATTATCATGCTAAAAACTGTCAATAATTGAGAGTTGTCCTTCTGTACCAGTTTCAGAATTGTTAAGCGCCTCTGAAGCACCTTAGTGAGAGATTTTGGAAGTGTCTGATGGTGAATGTCCTCTGCTTTTTCAACATCTGTGTTTTCATTTTTCATTTTTCTTTTGGTGGTCTTTCCTCCACTCTCCCATCATGTGCTTGGGTAGCTCATAACTCAACAGTGGTCCGCCACCAAGAGGAAGGTCAATCACATCATAATCTCCTGACCTTAGTGATTGGTCCAGGGTGACAAGTGACCCAGTCAGAGCCAATCAAATGCAAGCAGCCTCATGATGTGCATGGGTGGGCATTTCCAGCGCTCACCAACTGGTTCTCCTGTTTCTGGACATACAGGAGGGTTGTACTTCCTGTTTCCTAAAAGTTCAGCAGACTACAGTTTTGGACTACATCAGACAGACCTGTGGACTCCTGCCCTGGAGATGATTGTCTGGACTGTGATGGCCTTTGATCAGTCGTGAAATGAATTTCTGATATGTGACAACACTGAAAATTTGGGATTGCTTGTTTGTGGCAGAGCCACAAAACACAGCATACCCTGATGAGTACAGCAAGTGTTAACTATTCTTGCATTTTTTAGGAATGGATACTATTTTCTATTAACAATGTTTGAATTTAGAAAGATATCCTCTCAAAAATGTCGAGTCCATTTTTGGACAAGTTTTAAACAAGTCTGGAAATCATCATGAAGATGATACAAAAATGACTGAAATTTGGGAAAGGCAGGTTTCATGCATGATAGCAGAATATACCGAATACCAAGAAAGTCTTGGCTCTGGGGGGAATGTGGATGATCTTCATTTTGTTTCTGATATGGTGCTGAAACTGGATGAGCTTTTTCAGAGGTAATTGGTGTAAATAACGATGGAAGAAAAGTGGCTGAGTCTGGTTAATGGTTTAAGGAAGAAAAAGAAGCTCCAGGCGAAGTCTTATGTAATGCGATTTTATTGAAATACAGAGGGGAAGGCTTAGACTGATGGGCAGAGATAGAAATATGACTCGCTTGGCAAATGCTTCCAAATGGTCATCCACGGGGCTTTTCTATTATCACTACAAAATTGTGCTTGATGTGGTTGTTTGTCACATGTACTTAAATGCAGGGGAAAGCCAGTCTTCAAAATGGTGGCCTCAATGTGTCAGAATCAGGAAGGGCCCTGGCACCAAGTTGGTGACTGAACACGACTGTGGTGATATATTTAAGCTTATTAATCAAAAAGTGAAGATTGATCCAAACATTGTGCATATAGGCAATGTGGGCAGATATTAAACCCCATGAGCGTTTCTTCTCTTTTTCCCCCTAGCCCAGTAATTGCTTTGGATGAATCATTTGCACTTGTGCAAGTTTTAGCCAAGTTGCCTTAGGTAATTTTTACATAATATTTATAAAAACCTTCCTGTATTGTGACTCATGGTCATGCTTCTACTCAGAATTTTGTTAAAGCTGAGCATTTCTGGGAGAAAAGTGCCTGAGTGATGGTGAAGCCTTTCAGAGAATTCAGTTAGTGGAGGCAAGACAGCCAAGGCCATCATTTATTTGCTGCAAATGCTCTTAGTCACTGAAGCCCCAGTGACAAATATGCTACTTATGTTTTTTTATATTTCCTTTTCATTTTTTGGAATTAAAAAGCAAGAAATATTGTATAGCTCAGGGAATTCTATTCAATGCTCTGTAATAGCTATATGGAAAAAAAAATCTTTAAAAGCGCCTGTGTATATGTGTATAACTGACCCAGGTGGCGATAGTGGTAAAGAATCCACTTGCAAGTGAAAGAGACAGACGAGATGTGAGTTTGATCCCTGGAGAAGGGCATGGCAGCCCACTCCAGTATTATTTTCTGGGGAGTCACATGGACAGAGGAGCCTGGTGGGATACAGTCCATAACGTCTCAAAGAGTTGGACAGGACTGAAGTGACTTAGTGCACATATAACTGACCACTTTGCTGTACAGTGGAAACTAACACAACATTGTAAGTCAACGGTATTCCAATAAAAAGGAAAAGAAAAGCAATAATATGTACTTGCTTCTCAAAATACTCAAATATTACCTAAATGTATGAAGCAGAAAGTACAAGTTTTTTTACCTTTACAGTTATGTGTTTCCTAAAGTAATACGTAATCAATATGGAAAATACACAGAAGCATTTTTTAAAAACAGATTCTCAACATTTTCCCCTAAATATTTACACTTTAAAAAGTGATATCATAAAATGGCCCTGTATGTGGATGTGTAATACTTTTACTGCCATTTTTCAGATAAAGACCTTTGGATTTAATTTACCAAAGGCACTCAGCCTAACAGGTAACCTGGCTGGGATCTAACCCGGGTTTGTCTGCTTTTAAAGCGCATGTCCCTGACAAACTTGCCCTTTGCGTGTCAACAATCAGACTCACCCCATCTTTAAAGACTGCAGAAAATTGTCTGGTATAAGAAATGCCAATCACAACCACAGTGAGATGCCACTTCACACCTGTCAGAATGATTATCAACAAAAAGACAACAAATAAAAAGTGCTGGCAAGGATGTGAAGAAAAGGGAACCCTCATGTGCTCTTGGTGGGAATATAAATTGGTACAGCCATTACAGAAAATACGCTAGAGGTTCCTCAAAAAATTATAAATACATCTACCATATGATTCAGCAATCCCACTTCTAGATATTTATCTGAAGGAATTGAAATCAAAATCTCAAAATGAAATTTGCACTCCTATGTTCATTGCAGCTTTATTCGTAATAATCAAGATATGGAAACAACCTAAATGTCCACTGACAGATGACTGGATAAAGGAAATGAAGAGAATGTGATATACTACATTTATGATTATTGTTGTTGTTCAGTTACTAAGTCATGTCCAGCTCTTTGCGACCTCATGAACTATAGCCTGTTGGTCCTCCTCTCTCTTCTAGAGTTTGCTCAGAGTCATGTCCATTAGTCAGTGATGCTATCTAACCATCTCATCCTCTGCCACTCCCTTCTTAGGCCTCCGATCTTTTCCATCATCAGGGTCTTTTCCAATGAGTCGGCTCTTTGCATCTTTTTCAATGAGCAGTCAAAGTATTGAAGCTTCAGCTCCAGCATCAGTCCACCCAGTGAATATTCAGGGTTGATTTCCTTTAGAATTTACTGGTTTGATCTTGCAGTCCAAGGGACTCTCAAACGTCTTCTCCCGAACCATAGTGCAAAAGCATCAGTTCTTCAGCTCTCAGACTTCGTCATGGTCTAACTCTCACATCTGTACATAACTACTGAAAAAACTACAGCTTCAATTATATAGAGCTTTGTTGGTAAATGTGTATGTGTTTGTCACTCTGTCATGTCCAATTCTTTGGCCATGGAATGTACCCCCCCCAGGCTCCTCTGTCCCTGGAATTTTCCAAGCAAGAATACTGAAGTGGGTAGCCATTTCCTTCTCCAGGGGATCTTCCCAACCCAGGGATCTCCCACATTACAGGCAGATTGCTGATTGAACCACCAGGGAAGTACATATATATATATGTGTGTGTGTGCACGTGCACATGTATGTATGTGTATACATACACATATATGCACACATATAAAATAATATATAATCATATTATTGAAAGAAAACATATTTACATATTACATAAAATATTACTAATAAATGGAATATTATTCAGCCTTTAAAAAGAAGTAAATCCTATCATTTGCAACAACATGGATGGTTCTGGGGGATGTTGAGTGAAATGAGCCATTCCCACATTACAGGCAGATTGCTATTGAACCACCAGGGAAGTACATATATATATATGTGTGTGTGTGCGCGTGCACATGTATGTATGTGTATACATACACATATATGCACACATATAAAATAATATATAATCATATTATTGAAAGAAAACATATTTACATATTACATAAAATATTACTAATAAATGGAATATTATTCAGCCTTTAAAAAGAAGTAAATCCTATCATTTGCAACAACATGGATGGTTCTGGGGGATGTTGAGTGAAATGAGCCAGACAGAAAGACAGATATTACATGATCTTATTTGTACATGGAATCTAAAATAGTGGTCTTCTTCAGTGACTCAATGGTAATGAATTTGCCTGTAATGCAGGAAATGTGGAGATGTAGGTTTGATCCATGAGTTGGGAAGATCCCCTAGAGGAGGAAATGGCAACCCACTCTAGTATTTTTGCCTGGAGAATCCCATGGCCAGAGAGCCTGGCAGGCTACAGTCCTTGGGGATATCAAAAGAGTCAGACACAACTGAGTGACAAAATAATAACAACATCTAAAATAGTCAAGCTCATACAAGGAGAGGGTGAATGGTGTTGACCAGGGGCTGAGGGGAGGAGGAAGCGGAGAGATGGAGGTCAAAGGGTACAAAGTTTCAGTTCCAGAGAATGAGTTCTGGAGAGCTAATGAGTTCTGGAGAGCATGGTGCCTCTAGCTAACAATATGTATTGCATACATAAAATTTGCCAAAGCATAGATTTTTTTAAAAAGATTATTTTTATTGTTGTATAGTTGCTTTACGATATTTTATTATTTTCAGCTGCATAGCAAAGTGAATCAGCTATATGTTTACATATATCCTCTCTTTTTTGGATTTCCTTCCCATTTAGGTCACCATAGAACACTGAGTAAAGTTCCTTGTGCTCCATAGTAGGTTCTCTTTGGTTATCTATCTTATACATAATATTGTGTATATGTCATAGTAGTGTGTATATTGGAGAAAGCAATGGCACCCCACTCCAGTACTCTTGCCTGGAAAATCCCATGGACGGAGGAGCCTGGTAGGCTGTGGTCCATGGGGTCGCAAAGAGTCAGACATGACTGAGCAACTTCCCTTTCACTTTTCACTTTCATGCCTTGGAGAAGGAAATGGCAACCCACTCCAGTATTCTTGCCTGGAGAATCCCAGGGACGGGGGAGCCTGGTGGGCTGCCGTCTATGGGGTCACAGAGTGACTGAATCGACTTAGCGGCAGCAGCAGCAGTGTGTATATGTCAATCCCAGTCTCCCAACTGATACACCCCCATTCCCTCTTTGGTATCCATATGTTTGTTCTCTGTGTCTGTGTGCTAGACAGTAGCTCTTATATTAAGTGTTCTTATCACACATGGAATAATAATGATAAAGGGGTCTGGGGAGGCCAGGAAGGGGTCCATGGGAACAAGGCCCTTCTCTGTCTTCTCCCTGCACCTAACACAGTAACTGGGATGAGCAGATGTTCAAAAAATTGTTTATATGTTGAAGGAATGAAGAGACACATGTAATAAAAGCTAATAGCATACAGGAGACCTTGACCACTGGTGCCTGGTAGAGTCTGCAGGCTTCCTGTAGGAGGAGACCTTTCAACCAAAAAGTTACTCTTAATTAAGGAGGAGAAGGGAGCTGTTCACAGTACAAATCACCCCAAGCTCTGGAGGAAATTTCAGTTGTACTGGAAAACTGAGACTGTTTGAAAACTCAGACTGGTTTTCAAGGGAGATTTGATTTTTTACCGTGTCTCTTGAGAGGAATTCGATGTGGTAAGCTGTAGGATTTTCATCTTCCATTAAAGCACAAATGCCAATAATTATAAATAGAAATGCTTTTAAAAAATATGGCCTTTTATGTACCTACTGTGCTGTCATTTTGTTTTACAGTACATAAAAGCATTTTGTCCATTTCATTTTAAATGTTAAGCAACACCCCAGGGGTTGCTAAATGAGTCATTGAACTTGCTTCTTGAAGGGTCTGTAGCCACGAATATGGTACCTAATAGATCTTTTGATCAGAGGTTATAAAAGAAAACATGTTAATAGCTGTTTGCAGTACATCAGCAGAGTGGAGACATTTTTACTGTAAAACTATGGAGTTATTCTCAGTTGTATTTGTTCTGTGATGTCACCCAAGATGGAGTTTATTTTGTGCCCTGCTGGGTGGAAACCCACAGGCTTAGGTTGCAGGTAGATCTGGATTCAAATCCTGTCTCCAAATTACTGTGTGGCCCTGGGAAACTTACCTTTGCTCTCTGAGCCTCAGTTTTCTTGCCTAGTGAAGGTGGGAAGTAACTTCCATATCTTCTCAAATATGTTACTGAGTCCAAGTTCGTACTGCTTGCTCCATGTTGTTCAGTCGCTAAGTCATGTCCAACTCTTTGCAACCCCATGGACTGCAGCACACTAGGCTTCCTTGTCCTCCACTATCTCCTGTAGTTTGCTCAAGTTCATGTCCATTAAGTCAGTGATGCTATCCAACCATCTCATCCTCTTTCATCCACCCCTTGTTGCATGACAGGCCAATAAATTGAGAGATGAGTTGTTTGGGCAAGGAGTGGTAGCATTATTAAGAAAGCTGGCCAACTGAGAAGAGGATGGACTCCTGTCCCAAGAACCGTCTTGCCTGAGTTAGAATTCAGGCTTCTTTTATGCTCAAAGAGGAGGGAGTAAAGCTGAACATTTCCTGGTTCCAGTCAGCCTCCAGAGGGCATGTGTTCATTTCTTTCTTCCTGCAGTTATTCACAGGGGGCCCTGGTCAAGATGTTTCCTGTGAGTTAAACAAAGGTGTTTTAGCTTAACGCTCATTTCTTCAGAGGCAGGGTTTCCAGAGATGGGCCATTATGTATCATTTAAGCTTATAGACCACATCCCTTTAATGAGCAACTTAATAATTAACTTGTAATAGAATACAAATGTTCTTCCCTGTTATAGATATTACACTTAAAGCTTATAGTCCAGTGCCCTCAGATTCCCTTTTACTTTTCCTCTTCTCTTTAAGGTCATCAGCTCTGGCTGCAATCCTAGCCTTTTTCTCTGTTATTGTCTGGTGACAGGAAATGTGTGTTGTAAAAGCACCTTGTCGCTATGCTCTCCCAGTGCCCTGAAAGAGATAGTCAGGCAGAGGAGTTCTGAGTTTTCTCCTCCTGAATAAGAGTCTGCCCTTGTTTTGCTGCTCCTTTATTCATTAAACAATTTCTGCCAAGTGCCTGTTCTGGGCCAGGCTCTTTCCTGGGTTCTGGGTTACAGTGGGGACAGGGTACCCAAGTTGATTCTCAGAGGTGTGTCAGCTAGGGCTCCAGGTCACTGGGTATCTTCTGTTTCCCCTCGAGATCTATCTTCATCCCTCTCTGCCTGTCCTGGAAGGCTGACCACATCACAGTTTCCCTTGCTGTCTGGCGTCTGGCTGGACTCAACCTCTGGCCCACTGGGGAGAGCTCAGAGGCAGAGAGATGTGTGAGGTTGGGGATTTGGACTCCTCTGGGCTGCCTTCACTACCCCCCACCCCCAGAAAGCCACAGCTCCTGCTAAATCGTCTTGCTCTAACTTCTCCACCTTTAACCATTTGGGCCTCATTGCCTTTTGGGGTTTAGGGCCTTGAGTTACTGCACCATTCCTTGCGCTTTCTTTACATCTATGCTTTTGAATAAAACCTTTTCAAGTTCCTCTTATTGATAGTTGAGTCATCTTGATTTGAAAAGGCCCCTCTGTTTTCTGCTGGGGTCTGACTCAGTTAAAAACAATAAACACACTGGCTCTGATGTGCATTAAAAAAGAATTGCCCGCAGTCAAAACATCCACTGGGTTTCTGTTCTGTATGAAATCCATGGTGATGCCTATTGAGGGTCAATTTATAGCTAAAGGTTTCTCCATGTTGATCACATCCAAAAGGATTTTTTCCGGTATAAAATCTCTGATACTCCATGAGATCTGTTATTTTTTGTTTGAAAAAGGTTTCCTGTGGTGCTTACATTCATAAGGCTTCTGCCCTGTATGAATGCTATGACATTTATGAAATGTGGCTTCTTACTTTTGTGATGTTCACAGGGCTTCTCACTCTAGAATGGATCCCTGTTTGGGGTAAGAGATGAGCTATCATCGATTCCCCCCATCCCCAGATTCATTACTTTCAGGGCAGATGTCGCCACTGGGAAGTCCAAAAAGTAGGAATAAATTTGAATTTTGGCTGGAAGCTCTCACCCAGTGATTAATTCAGGGTTTTAATCCAAAATGGATGAGCCAGGGCAGAACCACCTTTCATCCTTGTTACAATCAGATGACTTCATCCAGGTATAATTTCCCTCTGATCTGCCACACCTGGTTTATGGTTCAAATTCACTCTAAGTTCATCACATTGATGGGGTTTTATTTTTTGGAGAAGTAAGTGTGGAGGTTAAAACAACTTGTTTCCCAACATTCTCACCTTGGTCTAGGTTTCCCCGTAACAAGTTATCTCTGGTGGGGAAAGCTCACCTGTTTTCCTATTGTCAGTTTGTCAGGTCATTATCTTTCAAAAAAATGTCATAAGCTGTTCTTTGTGAGTCTTTTCACGTTATGAAGGAATAGACACATCTTAACAAATATTTTGCCATGAGGCTGGCTCCTTAGGTGCAGCCTACTCTTTATATTACAGAAATCTCTGACAGAGGTCTTTTCCATCTCAAGTTCTGGGAGGCAACCTACCGGTTAGCATCTACCTGGCGTTTCTCCCTTCCTTGGTCCATGGCTTCCCTCCTTGTTTCAACTTGCAGATCTCAGCTGGTTTGCTGTCTGTTTGTTTTGGCTCTTGACTTGTGCGATCTTAGATCCCGATTAGGGCTCGAACCTATGCCCTCTGCAGTGAAAGATCCAGAGTCCCTACTGGATCACCAGGGAAGTTCTTGGTTTGCTCTCGTAATACCCTCTGGAGAGTAGGATCTGTAACTCCCCACCATCGTGTCCCTGTGGTCAGTTGCCTGTGTGGTTCCTGCTGCCCTAAGTAAAATTCATAGCCCCTTTTGTGAATGATCCTCTTCCCTTCTACTTGATCCTTTCAAAATCTGTTTCTTGGGAAAAAGCAGAGAAGGTGGATTATTCTGCAACTTATTTATTTTCATTTATCTTGCAGTTCTTTCTGTGTTAGCTCCCATTTCTTATTAATGGTGATGGGATATTTAATAGTATTGCTATGTCACAATTTAGTCAATCACTTGTTTGTGATATCTCAATCATTTAATAAAAAATATAAGCTTTTAGAATTTGGAAGTTTAAGCCATTTTAAAAGAGAAAACTAGCATGTGTTTAAAATAGAAAATTACCACTCCTCAAAATAAAAAATGTTCAAGAGTGGATTTTGATAAGATGGACATACCTCTTTAATGGATAAATCAAAACTTCTGAAAAGAAAAAAAAACAAAGTCTGTCTGACTATACATTTCTATGACTGGATAATGATCAAATGCTCAGTACACCAAAAAAATTCACTAATGAAATTAAATGGGACAAGACATGATTGTTGCTGTCTGGGGAAAGAAAGGTAATTATATACTTTCTCCACCCAAACAAAAGGTCAGGCTGTCCTACCCTGTGAAGCTGTCACACGGGCCATTAGCCATTAAGCCAGGGAAGTTCTGCCTTCTATGTTTTGATCCATTCAATAGCTGTTCTGAGCACCCAGCACCTTCCTCTGTCACGTCCTGCACACGCTGTGCAGGGAACAGACCCCAGGAAGGTACAAACCAACAAAGCGGGTGAGTCCTTTATGAGCCAAGATGCTAAATCTGGAAAACATGGTCCTTTTATCACATCGGATCTGCAGTTTTTACCTCTTGTCAGGTGCTTGAAAAGCTGCCTGAAGCAAAACTTTTAGACCAAAAGAGTCCTTGGAGGTGGGTGTAAGTGGGACTGGTCCTCCCTCCCTGACACCAGTAGAAGCACAGGTGCTCAGGTGTCTTCAGGAGGTGGTCTGGACTCCAGCTCATCCAGGTAGCTGGGTCAGCCAGCGGTGCACCCGAGACAGTCTGCGTCACATCTCATTTACTCGTCTATTCTTTTTGCAAGTTTCTCTTTTTCAACAACTTTGTTGTTATTGTTTAGTCAGCAAGTCATATCTGACTCTTTGTAGCCCCATGGACTGTAGGCTCCTCTGTTCATGTGGTTTCCCAAGCAGGAACACTGGAGTGGGTTGCCATTTCCTTCTCCAGGGGATCTTCCCCACCCAGGGATTGAACCCGCATCTCCTGCATTGACAAGCAGATTCTTTATCTTTGGGCCATCAGGGAAGCCAGCTTCAACAACTTTATCTAGATACAATTCACATACCATAAAATTCACTTCTTTTAAGCGGGTCACTGATTTTTAGTCATTTTGTTGAGATGTGCAATGAGCTGCTTTTACTCCTAACACTTGTGACACCAGATATGTAAGTTTTCTCTCCACACCAACCAGTTCTCCAACTCACTGGACACCAGTAGGGAGTCCAACAAATCCATTCAGTTCATAGGAATTTGTATAGACCCACAGATGCCAGGGTTCAGTCCCACAGATGGTCCTCAAGTAGGATTCCAGTCTCAAATCTTAGGTTGTCACCTGTACTTCTGACTGAGGAGCTATACACTGGGGCTTCCTGCAAACCACCCCCACCCCAGGTGTGATGATTCAACAGAAGGATTCAGAGAACTCAGGAAAACACTGTGACTGGTTTACAGTAAAGGGAGCAACTCAGGAGCACCGTGGGCATAGGGGACAAGGTATGGGAGAGGGGTGCTGAGCTCCCACTCTCTCTCTGGGCACATCACTGTCCCAGCACCTTGGTGTGTTCACCAATCTGGAAGCTCCCTGAGCCCTGACGTTTAGGATTTTATGGAGGATCCATTACATGGTTGTGATTGAGTAAATCATTGACCATTGGCGATTAACTCACTCTTCAGATCCTCTCTCCTCCCTGGAGGTCAGACCAACCCTCTGATCACTCCAAGATCTCTTTGGCCACCAGTCCCCTTCCTGAAACCATCTAGGACCCCCAACATGGGCCATTTGTTAACATGCAAAGACCACTCTTCACCCTAGGAACTCCAAGGGTTTTAGGGGTCATTGCCAGGAACCAGAGACAAAGACTAAATATTGATCTCTTACATCCCATCCACTAACCCCACAGTCCAGTGTTAGGGCATATCTGTCACGCCCAGTGAGATCTCTTGTGTCTTTTATGGTTAATCCTCATTCCTAGTCCCAATTCCAGGCAAACACGGGTCTTTTTGTCTCTGTGGATTTACCTTTTCTAGATATTTTATGTTAATGGAATAATGCAAGATCTCTGTTTTGTCTGGCTTCTTTCACTTGGCGTAATATTTTTGAGGTTGTCCATGTTAGAAATGTAGTTCTGGGACTTCCCTGGTAGCCCAATGGTTAATAATCTGCCTTGCAATTCAGGGGATACAAGTTCGATCCCTGGTCAGGGAACTAAGATCCCACATGCCATGGAGCAACTAAGCCTGTACACTGCAGCCACTGAGCCCACAGGCTCTGGAGCCCATGTGCCACGCCGAAAGATCCCACATGATGAAATGAAAATTCCACGTGCCACAACTAAGACCCAATGCAGGCAAATAAATAAATAAGAGTTTAAAAAAAAAAAAAGAAATGTAGTTCTTCCATTTTTATGGCTAATATTTCATTGTATGGATGGGTCACATTTTTGCTTATTCCTTTATCAGTTGATGGATATTTGCATTTTTCCACTTGGGGGCTATACTGAATAATGCTGTCGGAACATTTGCGTGAATAACTTATTTACTTTTAATAATAATAATCTGTGTATGGAGGAGGAAAGTTTCAAAATGGAAGTAATATGTAGACCATGATTCTCTGATTTTTACTTCAGGCTACTGTTTTAGGAGTTAAGGTGCTGTTTGCATGTATTTCTATGTGCTTCATAACACACATCTACTTGGTTAGTTCTGAGGACCATGGCCCAGAAAATTAGAAGCTGGCCCTGCATGGTGTTGTGAAACCAAGGACAAGACTAGGGATGAGAGACAAACAGTTTAACAAACTAGCTTATGTAAGCCCTGAATGCTAGAGACAAAGGACTAGGAAAGCGCACTGTAGCATGGCCTAAAATGAAGTCTCTTTTCTAGCGTGTATACTTGTGTTTTCACATAAGGTCTTTTAAGGATATTTCAGAAGCTTAGAATGAATGCACTGAGTTACCTGAAAATGTGTTATTGTTGTTCAGTCACTAAGTCATGTCTGATTCTTTTGTGACCCCATGAACTGTAGCCCACCAGGCTCCTCTGTCCATGGGATTTCCCAGGCAAGAATTCTGGAGTGGGTTGCCATTTCTTTCTCCAGGGGATCATCTTGACCTAGGGATGGAACCTGTGTCTCTTGCATTATAGGTGGATAAGTCCAGAAATGTGTTGAGTTACCTGGAAATTATCAGATAATATATTATGTATATAATATAATATTTATTTATTTGGCTCCCCAGGTCTTAGTTGTGGCGTGCAGGATCTTTAGTTGCAGCCTGAGAACTCTTGGCATGTGGGATCCTGAAGAAGAGCCAGGGAAGGAACCCAGGCTCCCTGCTTGGGGAGCTTGGAGCCCCAGCCACTGGACCACCAGGAAGGTCCCTATCAAGTACATCTTAACAGAAGGACAAGAATCCAGGAAGTCAGCAAGAATGAGTGGATTCTGCAGATGAAGACTACAAAAGTACTGGGGACAGGGCTGGAGGGTGGATGGGGAGTGGACAGTGCCTGATTTTGGAAACAGCTCCCAAGTGTCTGGGGCAGGACCTCCTCCTCACCTCCCACCATCCACACAGCTAATGGCCTCGTCCCAGCTCCCAGGTGGGAGTTTTATCCAAGCCTGAGTACATGCACTCACCGTAGTAATGGGCTTAGAGATGGGCATATGATTTGATTTAGTTGGTCTGAAGGTTTTCACTTCTGGGTGGTGGGGCATGAGTAGAGACAGGATTGCGACAGAGAAGCTGGTTTTCTACTGGAGTCAGTGATCTGATAGAAGTCCAGTGCGATTGGGTCCACATTGTGGGGGGAAAAATGATTGTCCAAGAAAGAAGCCAAGGAAGAGGAAGTTAATCTCCTGAGACAGAGATTTTTGATGGTACTTCTTCAGTCCCTGGCAGGGTCCGAATGTTAATAAATTCCTCCCTCTCTTTTATTTTTAAAAAATAAGCCAGTTGGAGATGGGGTTTTGGTGTCTGCAATTCAAAGAGTCTTGACTCTTCTCTTGCTTGGAATACATTGAGGTCATCAGAATTTAATTTAAAAACATGAGAGTGACAAGCTGCCTCTTGTTCCTAAGTGAGCTGGAGCAGATTCTTACCAGTTCAAGTGTTTCTGGCTGAGCCTTAGGCAGGGAGCATGTTGTTTGTCTTTTCCCTGAATCATCGCTTCCTTCTCTCTGCCTCTGCTGGGAGGTGATCTCAGTTTGGGAGGGAAACCAGAGCAATTTCAAGTCTACTTGATGAAGACTTCCTTACCCACTTGGCGGAGCTGATAAGAACAAGAGCCACTCCTGTGACACAGATGAGAAAACCGAGACTATGGACGGTGAGATGCTTGGGTCAGGGAGACACAGTGGAAAGGTCAGCCTGCCCAGGGCTGTCTGTTCCTTTCCCTGCAATGCCTTTCACTGTGAGAGGGGATCCAGCCCTGGCTCGTCCCGGGCATTCTCTTCACCTGCCTGCTAGCCTTCCTGAGGACATGGCCTCCCCTGCACCTGGCACGCGGTTCGTGGTCCACAGTAAACCCCGATCAAGTACTTGTGATGACCAAAGAAAAGACTCTGATGTGAAGAAGAAAACCTAGACTTTGAAGCGAGTACACGTTTTATGTGCTGAGTGAGATATTTGAAGCCTAACATCTTCTTTGTTTTTAATTAATTTTTAAAATTTATTCTTGGCTGTGTTGGGTCTTCATTGCTATGCAGGTTTTTCTCTAGTTGCGGTGGGTGGGCTTCTCATTGGGGTGGATTCTCTTGTCTCGGAGCACGAGCTCTAGGGGACGGGGCTCAGTAGTTGCAGTTCCTGGGCTCTGGAGCACAGGATTAATAGTTGTAGCACACGGGCTTTGTGGCTCAGAGGCATGTGGGATCTTCACACACCGGGGATGGAACCCATGTCTTCTGCATTGGCAGGCTGATTTAAAAAACAAATAAACAAACAACAACAACAAAAAAACAAAAACTGCTGAGCCACCAGGGAAGCCCTGAAGCCTAACATCTTCTGAAAAGAATTAAGCAATTGTGAAACTGGTGGTTACTAAATGCCTTGGGATTTTAGGCAAGTTATCAGTTAAAGATGAGTCTGATTCTGACAGGGAAATGCATAGGAATGATGACCATATACCGAGCAGGGGCTTTGCACTTTTTATCTGTGATGCTCAGCATTCTCCTGAAGCTAGTAATCATTTCCATTCCACAGACTGGAAAATATGGGCTCGGAGGGGTGATCAACCAGCATCGATGGCGTTCTCATCCCAATCCCAAAACATCATGTTGGAGCTTTAAAAAAATCCCCACAACTGAGCTGCAATTATTGCCAATTAAGTCACCTTCTTTGAAGAATACAATCTATATCAGAATTTTAAAGTTTGCAGCTGCCTCCACATTTGAGGACCGCTGCTCTTAAGTGCTTCTGGTTCACCGGAACCAGTGATGTTGGTTCTAGAAGCACTTAGTGTGGAGTGTCACTCACTCCCTTCTTTGTGACCCTTTGAACTTTAGAGGAAGTCAGATCAAGCACTTCTGATCTGCTGCTGTGTGGAGACTACAAGGGTGCTAACCTAACACTAGCTGGGTTTTCTGGGCAGCCTCGATCTGCAGGAAAGCTATGTCTTTGTCAAGGGATGGCAGGCAGCTAGATCTCCAGCAGCCAGATCTCTGACTGGCAGGCAGAGAGCTGAGTGTCTGGAGACGAACCAGAAAGGTCTGGATGCCCAGTGGGGGCAAAATTGAAATTGCATGTGGTTATGGTGCTTGGAGAAATGGGAAAGGTTCCCTTGGGGAACCTTTTAGTAAACTAAACCTTTTAGTTTAGTAAACTTTCTCTTTCAAAAGTATGCCTTGCTTGCTTCTCAGCCTGTTTTTATCCATTTGAGGATTGTCTAGTGGGACTTGGAGTTGATGGAATCATCTCAGTGGTGGGTGACTCAGAGGGTAGACTGTCTCCCGGGTGATTCATGCTCAAGTCTTCAAAACTGATAACTCATCTGCCTGCTTCATTTCATCTCGAGCAGTGGCTGCTGTGTGGATTGGCCACTTGGGCCAGGAGAAGGGAAATGGAAGATATTTCTGAAGAAGGAAAACTGAAGATCATTTCATCTTATTATGACCCCTTTTGACTTCCCGAGGCTTTTCCTTTGGCTTTATGTGATGGGATAAACGTGCTTGCTTTGTCAAGAAGCCACCTTAACCGTGACTTTAAGCTGTGGAAATTGTTCTAGTCTCAGTTGTGGGCAGCCTCTCAGACCTGCAGCAGCAGTAGCAACTAGGCACCTGATAGAAATGCAGAGTCCCAGGCCCCCTCCCAGCCCTGTGATTCAGAATCTGCATCTACACAAGATTTTGGAATCTTCCAGGGAATCTTGGGTGCACATTTCTATTTGAGAAGCCTCCATAGGATGAGACCAGAATATAGTAAAGTGATCCATTAACGTCCTTTAATAATAATAATATCGGTAGGAATAACGTCAAGGGACCCCAGGGATTGTGCTAATAAGTCTTTGATGTATTATTTCATTGAAACTTCTCAACAACACTGGATGGAGTTGTACTATCCAGTGTTGTTGAGATTAAAAAGGGAGGTACTCCCCCCCCTTTTTTTTTCCTCTGGCAAGGAAACAGAAATGCACATGTGGGTGAGAGGCAGTGAGAGAAAGGGCTCTGGATCCAGCTCACATCTCATCTGCCTCTAAAGTTCATGACCATGAGCTCTATGCTACGATGTGAGTCTGTGTGAATGAATGAAAGATGCGGTCACAAATTGCTTCCACGTGTTCATTTGCTCCTTAGATGTTTTCTGAGTTCCATCTTCAGAGCAGGCATGGAGTGGGCTTGGAGGGAGAGAGGATGGAGCCTGTCTCCCCACGAACCCCCAGTTCAGAAGGGTAATGGGAAGAGGAAGAGGGGAGCAGGGGCATGAATATATAGCCAAATCCCTATGGGCGTCACGACTTCATGTCCTGGGCCAACCTTGAGGGGGAATTCAGCATTTTGCTGTCCTCCTCCAAGGGAAACCCATTGCTCCAAGCACCATGACCACATGCAATTTCAATTTTGTCCCCACTAGGCATCCAGACCTTCCTGTTCCTTCTGCAGACACTCAGCTCTCTGCCTGCTGGTCAGAGATCTAGGTGCTGGAGATTTAGCTGACCACTATCCCTTAACAAAGACACATCTTTCCTGTGGAACGAGGCTGCCCAGAAAACCCAGATTGTGTTAGCATCCTTGTAGTCTCTACATAGCATCAGATCAGAGGTGCTCGATTCGGCTTCCTCTAAAGATCAATGGGTCACAAAGAAAGGGATGAGTGACGTACCAGACTGGAAATGTTGATTTTGTTGTCTAGTTTTCTACTTCCTTTTTATTCCTTAATTAGAAGCATTTCTGTGGTGTTCTGCTTGCCTTATCCTCAGTGGAACAGAAGGGCACATCACAAGTTCCTTGAATCACCTCCTCTAGTGGTTTTTGTTTTCTCTTCTAGCTAGTTCTTTTGCACATCACATCTTACATGTAAACACAATATGTGAACCAGATCCTGGGAAAGCGTGACTCCCTGAGCATGGAGCCCTTCCCTCTTCTCAGTCTCTTCCCCTCTTTTCTCCCCTTCCACCACCTGCCTCGCCATCTTGCTTTGCCCCCACTCCCATGGGCCTCTGTATTTGTCAGGATGATATTGCTTACAAATGACAGTAGCTCGGTAACAGAAAGTCCAGGCATAGGACTAGCTTCAGGCATAGCTGGAGGTAGGCACTCAAATGAGAACAGCAGGTATTCTGTCTCTTTAGTCTGCCTCCTGTTTCTCTGATAGTGGCTTCATCCTCAGATGCCACTCCTGCCGCCCAGGGTAACTTGGTACCCAGTGGTCCACAGAAAGGAGTACCACGCTTTCTCAGTAGTCCCTGGGCTGCCTTGGGTCAGAGACATGGCTACTGTGCCCAAGACATGGAGGACTCATGAGTTAGGCACCTCCCTGACGGCTGGTGTTGATGGGGTCCATGTCACCTGGTCCACAGTCCCGAGGCAGCAGTCACCTGGGACCACCATGGACAAGGGCAAAGGCTAAAAATCTCCCATCACATCCAGCTCTGCCAACTGCAGGATGCGTGACCGAAGCCTAGAGACTTCAGTGAGAGCTGTTAATGCCCACACCAGCCTAGAGCCATGCCAAGTCCCAGGCTCTCCTGAATTTCAGCTCAGAGTTTCCTCTATTGACACTCCCAGAGTTTTCAGAGAGGGGCAAACCATTTTCTTTCCTGATAAAGAGTCCTTCAAAGCACTTCTTGTGGCATTCACCCTAAAGGACCATCAGTGACCTTGCTCTTGCGAGCCCGCTGATGACATGTTGGAAGGTGTGAGCCTCTTAGAATCCAGCAGTGTAATGGCGTGAACGGAACACAGGGCAGGACTCTATTCCTCCTGTAATTAGAAATGCGGAAGAATCTTTCTTTTTTCTTTGTTTCTCAGTATCTATCATTAAGGTGAGACAAGTGCTCTATAACATTCAGGGAAATGAGCCAGTTATTCAGGTATTTCATGGAAAACTTGTTTCTTTGGCTTGAGCAACTCACTTTCTTAGTTGCATGCCACTTCCATTCAACTGCCGCCTCTGGCGGTAGACAGGCTTTCTGTGTTGCCTGATGAAAACATGGCAAAAAGGAGAATGTATAAGGATTTTTCTGTGTATTCATTATTAATACTTTTGGTAGAAAGTACACAGAGTTCTCTAATGGGGCTGAGAGCTGCTGAAGCCCATCCAAGCATGGAGAGCATAGCCACAGGCCACGTGCTGCATCACACAGTGGGTCTGTGGGCATCACATGAACTGAGCGGCCTGGCTGGCTGAGTCCTAGTTCTGCTCCCTAAATTCTGAGCAGCCCGGGTCTGGATGATTAACATTTTCCATGATCCTGTTAATAAGATTCCATTTAGTAGTGCTTGTTATCTCATACGAAGAAGGCAATGACACCCCACTCCAGTACTCTTGCCTGGAGAACCCATGGATGGAAGAGCCTGGTGGGCTGCAGTCCATGGGGTCGTGAAGAGTCGGACACTACTGAGTGACTTCACTTTTGCTTTTCACTTTCATGCACTGGAGAAGGATAGGGTTTTCATGAGAATTCAATGAGTTACCATATCTAAGTGTTTAGTCCAATGTCTGGCACATGATATACCAGGTAATGAGTTTTACTATTATTGTTATTTACTGAATTTGGCTCTCAAATAAGTGTTTTTATGTGAGAAAGTTTGAGTTCTTCATTTAAAGGGTTTGCTTGTATTCTGCCTTTTGTCAGAAAACAATAGGTACCAAGTTCCTGGGGCTGGAATGAATACAGTGAGTTTGAGTCCAACTGAGGGGTGAGTATGGGCGGGGCCTGGGGGGAGGGTTGGGGGCTTACTGGAGGGAATCAGTTGTTAGGACTTTTTAGGGCATGATTGTTGTTCAGTGGCATCTGACTTTTTGCAACCCCAAGAACTACAGCACACCGGGCTTCCCTGAACTTCACTATCTTGGGAGTTTGTTTAAACTCATGTTTGTTGAGTCAATGAGGTCTTCCAGCCATCTCATCCTCTGTCACTCCCTTTTCCTCTTGCCCTCAAACTTTCCCATCAGATGCTTTCCAGTGAGTCAGCTCTTCATATCAAGTGGCCAAAGTACTGGAGCTTCAGCTTCAGTACTAGTCCTTCTAATGAATATTCAGGGTTGATTTCCTTTAGAATTGACTGGTCTGATCTCCTTGTAGGGCAGGATAGGGAAGTGGAATTTTATTCAAGGCCACTGAAGAGTTTTGAGCAGAAGTGTGATATTATCTGATTGGATCTTTACATGATTGCACTGGCTGCTGTGTGGAGAATGGATTTTAGTGGAGGTGAGGGTGGGTAAAGGTTTTTATCCACAGAGGCTTGGGTGTGTTGTAGCCCCCAGTCCTATAAAAAGGCATCACGATTAAGCTCAAAAGTTCAACTTAAATAAGGACCACAGGAGATGATTTCTAGGGGTGTTGGGAGTAAACCCCTGGTGACTCTGCCTTGGCGATAGGGGGTGAAACTGAATGCAACAGATGAATGAAGATAGAATGTGCTTTTATTTCCAAACATTAAGCGTATTTTGAACCTGACTGTCCCACTGCTTAAAATGCACAGTGGGTTCCTGTATGAAATCTGGGGAAGTGGTTGTGGAGGACAGAGTGACGGCCTGACATTCAGGGTCATTCACCCCAGAAATGGATGCACTCCCATGGGTACCCACAGACTTTGGAAGAGTATAGCAAGTAAAATGATGACCTGTCTTCTTGGTTTTTATGACAGCTCAACGGAGGCTCTGTTATGAATGTCTGGACTTGTGTTTGTAGAAATAGTCCTTAAAGCCTCTCTATGGTAGCACATGCCTCTGCTTTTGCATTGCATTTGCACTTTTATGTATTGGAGAGGGAAATGGCAACCCACTCCAGTGTTCTTGCATGGAGAATCCCAGGGACGGGGGAAGCCTGGTGGGCTGCCATCTATGGGGTCACATAGAGTCGAACACGACTGAAGTGACTCAGCAGCAGCAGCCTCTGGGGTCATTAGGCCATCGTTCAACACTGCTGTTTCCAGGAGAGGCACTAGGGTGTCTGGGTTGGACTTGGGGCTGTAGGTGGACACCCTGAGTTTGAATCTCCACTTCTCCATTTGTAGCTGAGTTTCTGTAGACTTCTTTACTTCTCTGAGTATCAGATGCCTTCTCTGTAAAATAAGGATGAGCCTCATGTTTGCCTCAAGGGGTTAGGCAGAGATCAAAGGATCCAGTGCTCGTAAGGAACTTAGCACAGTTCTTGCCAAGGGGTCAGCACTGCATGTGGGTGCGTATTTTTGACTGAGCATTGTGCTCATGTGAAAGTGCTCTGTGTCCTTGCTATTTAAAAGGTGGTCCCAAGACCAGCAGCCATACCCTGTGGGAGCTTGTCAGAGTCAGAAATGCAGCATCTGAGAGAGTAACATTGACATATTATATACACACTGCTGCTGCTAAGTCGCTTCAGTCGTGTCTGACTCTGTGAGACCTCATAGACAGCAGCCCATCAGCCTCCCCCGTCCCTGGGATTCCCCAGGCAAACACTGGAGTGGGTTGCCATTTCCTTCTCACTACCATGCATCAAATATCTTTTGGGAAGCTGCTGTATTGCACAGGGAGCTCAGCTTGATGCTCTGTGATGACCTAGAGGGGTGGGATGTTGTGGGGAGGGGTGGGAGGGAAGCTCAAGAGAGAGGATGTACGTATACTTATAGGCGATTCACATCACTGTACAGCAGAAACTAACACAACATTGTATAGCAATTATACTCCAATTAAAAATAAGTTAAAAAAATAGAGGATTAAAAAAAAAAGAAACTCAGAACCTTTGGCTTCACTCCCAATCTGTTGAATTAGCTTTAGTGCTTGAGCAAGATCCCGGGTGATTCCAGCAGATGTTTCTGTTCAGAAACACTGCTCTGGGCTAAAATGTACATAAAAAGGGCAGCTGGATCCGTTTTGATTATGGAAAACTGTTGGCAGTATTGTGTTGGTGCAAAAAGACATCAGTCTCATGGCACAAAATATACAGAGACCCTGAAGTAGCTGGGCATTCTTGGGCAGTCATGTTTGGGACAGAGGTTGTTCATCTGTAAAGTGACTCATCTATGTCAGAGACTTGTTGACAGTATAAATGAAATAATGTGAAAGCTGATATAAAAGAGGGCAAAGTAGTTATTTTTATCTTGTTTGCATAGAAAAAGGACAATAATCCCTAGAGCTGTCAATATCATTTTCAAAGAATTCAGTTCCCCATTTTCCACATCAATTTTCTGGGAGGCAGTGGACAAGACCTATTATTTGGTGTCTCGATTAAAATAATGCAGGGTGACAGTGGCCCAGGAATTTCAGCCTGATATTTTTGGAAACTAAATGGGAGAGTTTTGTAGTTTGGCTAAAAAGCATTGCCCTAGAAAAGGCCAGCAGTGCTGTCAATGGGGATGTTTATGCCATTGACAAAATAGTCACGGAATTGCAGTAGACAGCCACAAGCAGAAGCAGCGGGATGCTTCCGGGTGGTGTAGTTCAATGTGACACATGTTTATCAGCCACAAAAGCCTTTTTTTTTTTTAATTTCCAAACATCACAACCAAAGCAAGAAACAAATCCTATTGTTCACATTAGCACATATCAAGTATAGAAAGATTCAGTATATTACAGCACAAGAAAAATACACAGTTATATACCGAAGACACAGCATAATGTAAGAATTCGTGGGAGAGGGGAAGGTCGGGACAACCAGAAAGTACAGTCTAAAGTCCCCTGGGGAGGAAGGGGGTCTGACAGATGCTCGAAGCATACACCTGTGGACAGAGCTCATCAGCAAGGCTCACCCTGTGTCCACAGGAGTGAATCTCTTTACTTGATTCAGTATAGACCTCGACAACAGGGTCACCCAACTTTAATACCATGTCAAACAAAAGGAACGGTGAACCAGAAACCGTCCTCCTTCATACATCATCACATCAATAGAAAGCCCGTGACAGAGACACAGTTCTTATGAGCAAAACAGCTTTCAAGAAAGTCACAGGCAGCTCAGAGTTTAACTCCCTGAAACTACAATTCCAGCAATTTCTTGAGACACATGCCCTCCCACCCACAATTCCCTCTCTTGTTTTAAAGACAGAAAAGAAACCATAGGAAAAAGTTGCCTTTTTAAAATAGGGAAATATATACCTTAAAATAGCAAGGCATCAAATACTTTGTACATGAGTATGTTCTGATTTTCCAAAGCACTTTATCTCTCTTTCATTACAGTTTTGAAAGATGCCCTGTGTTGAATGCAAACAAACCCAACAACAACAGAAACAGCCATAATAGCACAAAATAGAATAACACAATAGTAAAAACAAAAATAGAAGTGGGTTCCACTCCCATGCTATTTCTGTCGGTGGGGTGGGTGGGTGGCGATGGAGTCAAGAAGAGGGGCAAACAGCATAGTATTACTTCTTCTGCAAAGAGGTCATTGTTTTTAGGAAGTTGTTTTACCATAAATAGAGTAATCGACTAGGAGTCTAGTCTCTTATGAAATGAGAGTAAAGCCATTCGAGCTGGAGGTTGGTAGCTGTAACAGCTTTGCTTGGGGGAGATTCCAGCTACCCTTACTGTTACAGCAAATCCTTGAGTCTGTCTGACCTGAAGCATGAAGGAGTGGGTGGGAAGCAGGGCTCAGACAGGGGTCCAAGACCCTGGGTGCATGGAAATGAATGCAGACAGCACTCAGAGCAGCCTCCATGAACTCAGCCCAGGGACTATTTGAGAAATCAGAGCTTGTGACTTACCCACGTAGGCATCCTTTCACAGAGCCTGTTATATACTGTTTTCCCCTTTCAACCAAAGGCTCTCTGCAAGCTTAAAAACAAAAAGACACCTAGGATCATGACTGGTAACACTCTTTTTGTGTCTTATAAGTAGTTATCTGCCTTGTTGCTAAACACCTGGGCCAGCTGGAAGGTGGAAAGTGACCAGACTGAGAACCCTTGCCACCGCCCCACGTCTTATCCCAAGGTCATGCCGTTGCAGCTGCAGAGGATCTCCTTGAAGGTGTTGCGCAGCTCCAGGCTCCGGAAGGCGTAGATGAGCGGGTCGATGACGGAGTTACACATGATGAGGACCAGGTAGGTATTGAAGTGGGCAGTGTAGCAGACGCAGTAGGGGTTGGTGGGGCAGGTTATTATGAGGACGAGGTGGAGGAAGAAGGGGGCCCAGCAGAAGATGAGACCCCCAGCAGGATGGTGATGGTGACCGCCCCCTTCATGCAGGAGTGCTGCTGAGGGGCCGCTCCATCAGCGGGTGGCAGCGCGGCGATGCGCTTGACGTGCAGCCGGGCGAAGAGGAACATGTGCACGTAGAGGGTGCCCATGAGAAGCAGCATGGCAAGGAACATGGTGACTAGGCACACGATGACCATCTTGCTCTCGGAGTAGATGATGAACACCACACCGCAGATGCCGCAGCCCAGCCAGATGGCCACGATCAGGGCCAGCGCCTTCCTCACGGTCATGATGCTGTGGTAGCGGAGTGCGTAGAAGATGGTGACGTACCTGTCGACCGCAATGGCCAGGAGGTTGCAGATGGAGGCCACCAGGGAGATGCAGATCATGGAGTCAAAGACATTGTCCATGTACTGGATGAACTGGTCCTCCAGCGCCAGGTAGTCGCTGTTGACCACGGCGATCATGATGGTCTCCAGGGCGTTGGACACGCTCACCAGCATGTCGGCCACGGCCAGGCTGCAGAGGAAGATGTACATGGGGGAGTGCAGGTTGCCATTCCGGACCACGGCCAAGATGACCAGGATGTTTTCCAGCAGGCTGATGATGCCCAGGGCCAGGAAGACCTCGGGCTGGATGAAGACCTGCTCGCAGAAGCGGCTGCTGCTCTGGTTGCTGAAGGAAGGGGCAGCGACGTGCTCTGAGCTGTTAGGCAGCATTGGTTGAGTCGAGTGCAGACAGCACGAAGCATTCATCGCTCACAGACAGCTGGCTGATCGGAGCGGGGGCTCCAGCAGGGTCCCGACGCTGTGGCTGCTGCTGTTGCTGCTGCTTTTCAGGAAAGAAAAAAAAAAATCTCCCCCCTGATCCTGGTTCTAGATGCCTGTCCAGTGTACAAGCTTGTCCAGTGTTAGATTTTGTTCTTTCCCAGAATAAAAAGGATGGAGAGAGGGAGAGAAAGACAGGTGGAGAGAGAGAGAGAGAGAATGAGAGACAGAGGAAAAAGTCAGCTTAGATTCCTACAGAAACTTCCCTGTGCTTCTCCAGGACGATCAGTTTTAGAGAAACTTCTCTCTCTCTCTCCCTTCTTAGCTTTCTCTCTCTTTCCCCCTCTCACATCCCAACCTGGGAACAGAAAAACCAGCCACTAGCTGCTACAGTTACAGCAGTTTTCATAGCAAGACGGGGGGACGTGGTACCTGTTGTGAGGAGTGCGAGGGAAACACTCAGTTTTTATACATTGGCTGGAGGCAAACAACTCCTACTTAATCTTCAGAGCGGCGAAATGACCACTGAGCATCCGACGTCTCTCTGACTGACAGCAGAACCGGCTCCCAGGAATCGGACCCAGAGATTCAAAAGCAGTCTACTGCCCTCTGCAGGTCAGACCGCTCATCTGTTCTCTGGCTGGGCTGAGCAGTTTTTGTTATGGAAACGGCCACAGCCATCCTTTCGTCCACGTATTATTTGTTCATTCTTTTTCTTTTTTGGTGGCAAACATTTATTAAGCACCTGCCATGTGTTAGGTTTCTGCCCCGTGCAGGTAATTCAGTGGTGAGCAAGACAGACACACCATCCTTGTTTCTCCCAGACTCAGAGTCTGGGGTAGGAGATGAGAAATCCAGCAGTTTTATTACAGTGTGATGCATGCTTGAATCGGGGAATGCCAGGGGCTGGGGGAGCTCTGAGGGGGCCCCCTAACATGCTGATCAAGGGAATTTCTGGAGGAAGGGGCTTCTAAGCTTTGACTTCAAAGAACAAAGGTGATGCCCAGTGGTGAGGTGAGAGCTGGGGTTGATGGAGAGAGAAGAGGATTCCAGGCAGAGGGAATAACATGCTCACAGCCTGGAGGCTAAAAGCAGTGGTTCCACACGTGGCTGTGGGAATTATCTGTAGAATGCGTTCCTGGGGATCCCATTTGACCTTCTGAAACAGAATCACCCAGGGGTAGTACCTGGGCAGGTGCATTTTCAGCTTTTAAGGGGTGAGGGGAGAACAGAGCCAAGGTTGAGATCGACAGAAAAGAGAGCTTGGTATTTTTCTAAGGACTTTAGTTTTCTCTGGCCAGAGTGTGGAGCTGGGAGACACAATTTGAGAAATGAGTCTGCTTTTTTTTTCTTTCTTTCTTTCTTTTTTTTAAGGCGAGAGGGGCCAGGCTCCTGAAGGACAGTCTCAGCTGAGTGTGGGAGTTTTGGACTGTGGGGCAGTGGGGGGACTGTGGGAAAGAGGAGGTGGGGTTTGCATTTTAGAAAGATTCCCCTTTGCATGGTAGAGACTGTGTGGGAGGGGATGAGTCAGAAGCCAGGGGCCAGGGCTGCAGAGATTCACAGGGAGATGATAGCATCCTGAAGCAAGGAGGTGGCCACAGGGCCACGGGAGGAGTGGACAGAGATGCTTAGGATATAGGGTCCTGGAGATTTAAGTGTGATGGAATGTGGGACAGTGCAGGGAACACCTGCACTTCCTTCTTAAGTAACTGGGAGAACAGAGATGCCATCTGAGCTGGAAAAATGTATTGGTTGGCCAAAAGTTCATTCAGATTTTCTGTACCATCTAATGGAAAAAGCTCGAATGAACTTTGTGGCCAACCCAATAAAAGGCAGAATTTAGCATCCAATTTTTAATACTTAGCTTATGTCAGATGTGAGGCTGGACAGGAGGATGATATAAACTCTAGACACACTGAGTCCCCTGGCCACCCCCGTCCCCCTGCTGCACATTAATTACTGGTCCACTGATGCTCTGATTATCCAACTATCCACTAACTATGGATAATCACACTATGAGTGTGACTGGGTGTGTATTAGACAGAAGAAATGTGCATACAAAGTAGATGAAAACTTAGAATATTTATGAAACTGTGGGGTGGAGAGGTCTTATTGAAAATATAGGCAACCAGAGGGGAAGAGGGATAGGGAGTTTGTGATGGACATGTGCACATGGCTATGCTTATTTATTTTATTGTATTTATTTATTTTTAATGGATTGATAATTGCTTTACAATATTGGTTTGATTTCTGTTATACATCAATGTGAATTAGCTCCAGGTGTACATATGTCTCCTCCCTTTTGAAACTCCCTCCCACTTCCCACCCTTTCCCACTCCTCCACGTTGTTACAGAGCCCCAGTTTGAGTTCCCTGAGTCATACAGCAAATTTGCAAGTAAAAATAGATATTTTATATATGTTGCTGCTGCTGCTAAGTCACTTCAGTCATGTCCAACTTTGTGCTCCCCCATAGCCAGCAGCCCACCAGGCTCCCCTGTCTCTGGGATTCTCCAGGCAAGAACACTGGAGTGGGTTGCCATTTCCTTCTCCAATGCATGAAAGTGAAAAGTGAAAGGGAAGTCGCTCAGTTGTGTCCGACTCTTAGCGACCCCATGGACTGCAGCCCACCAGGCTCCGCTGACCATGGGATTTTCCAGGCAAGAGTACTGGAGTGGGGTGCCATTGCCTTCTACTTACATATGTTACACACTGCTATATTTAAACTGGATAACCAACAAGGACCTACTGTACAGCAAAGGAACTCTGCTCAGTGTTGTGTGGCAACCTGGATGGTAGGGGAGTTTGGGGGAGAATGAATACATGTATATGTATGGTTGGGTCCCTTTATAGTATCCTGAAACTACCACAACATTGTTAATCAGCTGTACCCCGATACAAAATAAAAGTTTTTCTTTTTCTTTTTTTTTTTAAAAGGATAGGCAATAAATTAAGTGTGAAAAAAGACACCGTAGACAAAGCTCAGAAGACAAACAGGAAGAAAAGACTTGCCATAGTCAAAGGCTACTATCTCTTCAATACAAAGAATGTTTTCACATTAATAAGAAAAAGATGATTTACCTCTTAGAACAAGGGGCTAAAGACAGGAATAGAAATTCACTGAAGAGGAAATGCAAGTGACTGATAAATTCATGAAAAGATGTTCACCCTTCTGTGGAGTCTGGGAAATGCAAATCAAACTTCAGATTGACAAGGATGTAAAAGATATCATATTCAGCTGAGAGTGCTGGGAGAATGACACTTCTAATATTTGTGGATAGTCTTATCATCTTCAATTTCTACTAAAATTTAAAAAAATGCATCTGAGTGTGGATTCCAGTCTGTGAACTGAGTGAGGGGCATGAAAAACACTTGTATTTATTTTGAACAAAGTGACTTCATTTCTGATGCTAAACCTCTCATGTTCCAGATTGGGGAAAAGAAAATTCTAATTCTTGTGAGGGTTTCTCTTCCTCACCCTCTGGGTCACAGCCACAGGTGTGTTTATACTGTTCTGGTCTGTGGTTTCGGGGGCACTTGTCTTACCTGTAAAGCTCAGACTTCGAGGTCTTTCCCCTGCTTTGGGCTGAGCACCAACATCATTCTCTGTTTATGCATCCTTGAGAGCGAGCAGGCGGGGCCTGGCACTTCAGACCTGTATCCTCAGAGGTACCCTCATCCCGTCGTCCCTGATGAGTGTTGATGTGGTCTTCTGTAAGCTCTACTCTCTGCTTTCCTGGGGGAGCAGCCCAGACACAACTACGTTTAAACTGACACTGTACTTTGTTTTCTGCATCCGTGACTCTACCTCTGTTTTGTAAAGAAGTTCATTTGTACCCTTTTTTAGATTCCACATGTAAGTGATATCATACGATAGTTGCCTTTTTCTGTCTGAGTGTCCAAATAATTTAATCCTATGCCTTGAAAAAGTTTTATTTAATAAGATTTACTTATTTAAGTTTATTTTGGTTTTGGCCACACTGCACAGCATATGGGATCTTAGTTTCCTGATCAAGGGTTGAACGCACACCCACTGCAGGGGAAATTCAGGGTTCTAGCTATTGGAATGTCAGGGAAAATGCCCTAAGATTTCTTTTTATTCAGACTCTAGGCTCCTAATATTTTTATACCTGTAAATTTCACTTTACTTTTTTTAAACTGAGACACACATTCCAGAAAATTCATGATTTTGAAGCATGTGTTTCAGTGGGTTGTTTTTTTTTCATCTTCATAAGGTTGGGCAGCCATCACCACTGTCTAATTCCAGGACATTTTCATAACTTGGTCTCCATTAGCAGTCACTCCTTGTTTGCTACTTCCCTCAGCCTCTAACAATCACTAATATGCTTTCTGTCCCTATGTGACGGTACAAAATATGCTCATTGGGGCTATGTTTATCTTCTGGATCATAAAAGTCTCCGTTTTCCAATTTTTCAAATTCAAAACAAGCAAAAGCAACAGCTGCAAGTGGAAATGTAAATTGGGCCTGCCACTATGGAAAATGGAGGGTCCTTAAAAAACTAAAAATAGAGTTACTGTATGATCCAGCAACCCCTCTCCTGAGCAGGCGGGGCCTGGCACTTCAGACCTGTATCCTCAGAGGTACCCTCATCCCGTCGTCCCTGATGAGTGTTGATGTGGTCTTCTGTAAGCTCTACTCTCTGCTTTCCTGGGGGAGCAGCCCAGACACAACTACGTTTAAACTGACACTGTACTTTGTTTTCTGCATCCGTGACTCTACCTCTGTTTTGTAAAGAAGTTCATTTGTACCCTTTTTTAGATTCCACATGTAAGTGATATCATACGATAGTTGCCTTTTTCTGTCTGAGTGTCCAAATAATTTAATCCTATGCCTTGAAAAAGTTTTATTTAATAAGATTTACTTATTTAAGTTTATTTTGGTTTTGGCCACACTGCACAGCATATGGGATCTTAGTTTCCTGATCAAGGGTTGAACGCACACCCACTGCAGGGGAAATTCAGGGTTCTAGCTATTGGAATGTCAGGGAAAATGCCCTAAGATTTCTTTTTATTCAGACTCTAGGCTCCTAATATTTTTATACCTGTAAATTTCACTTTACTTTTTTTAAACTGAGACACACATTCCAGAAAATTCATGATTTTGAAGCATGTGTTTCAGTGGGTTTTTTTTTTTTCATCTTCATAAGGTTGGGCAGCCATCACCACTGTCTAATTCCAGGACATTTTCATAACTTGGTCTCCATTAGCAGTCACTCCTTGTTTGCTACTTCCCTCAGCCTCTAACAATCACTAATATGCTTTCTGTCCCTATGTGACGGTACAAAATATGCTCATTGGGGCTATGTTTATCTTCTGGATCATAAAAGTCTCCGTTTTCCAATTTTTCAAATTCAAAACAAGCAAAAGCAACAGCTGCAAGTGGAAATGTAAATTGGGCCTGCCACTATGGAAAATGGAGGGTCCTTAAAAAACTAAAAATAGAGTTACTGTATGATCCAGCAACCCCTCTCCTGCCTGGGCATATATCCGGAAAAGATGAAGCTCTAATTTGGAAATATACATGCCCCCCAGTGTTCATAGCAGCACCATTTACAACAGCCAAGACATGGGAACAACCCAAGTGCCCCCAAACAGACAACTGGCTTAAGAAGATGTGGTGCAACAGAATATTACTCAGCCACCAAAAGGAATGAAATATTGTCATTTGTAGCAACATGGAAGGCTCTTGAGACGATCACACTAAGTGAAGTCAGAGAGAAACAAATATTATATGATACCACTTAAATGTGAAATCTAAAAGAATACAAATGACTCTATATACAAAACAGAAATGGACTCATGGACATAGAAAGCAAACTTATGGTTACCAAAGAGGAAATGGAGCAGGGAGGGATAAATCAGGAGTATGGGATTAACGGATACAAACTACTGTGTTTGTATAGATACAGACTACTACGTTTACTATACCTAAATGGACGAGCAATAAGGATTTACTATGTAGCACATGGATAATATTCAGTATCTTGTAATAACCTATAATGGAAAATAATCTGAAAAAATATATAACTAAATCACTGCTCTACACTTGAAACTAATATTATACATCAACTATACTCCAATAAACAAACAAAAACAGCAACAGAAACCCAACACCTGTAAATTCTTCTGTATTAAAATTCAGTATAAAAGTTATAAAAACACTCAAAACAACAAAACCACAAATCTCTGCTCTTATTCTCTTGAGTTTCAAGATCTTATAAATAGAGAGTGAGTTATTTTGTTTTCTGAGACTTCAATGCAAGGAACAGGTCAAGGTACTTTCATGTGCATGTTTTTTAAAAAGAACTTTCTTTGCTCTCTGCTGGAACCTCTTTTGGAAACTTAGGGTTAAATTTTGCTTCTCCAAGTCCATTTTCCTGTGGTTGATCGACAGTTGTAGCAACCGAGTCAAATTAACGAAAAAAAGCAGTTTTCTGAGTCTAAAGACAGATGCTCCATGTTGTTCCCAGTTCTTCTGGTTACCAGCTATGATGAATACAAAGCCTTCCATGATATACAAAAAAAATCTCTCTGCATTTCTTACTTGAAAAAAAAATCAGTCTTAGCACTTTATAGTTGTATTCTTTTCTTCAGTCATAGAATTTAGTGCCCTTAACTCTCCTCACCTCTTGTTTCCTTGCCTGTTATAGCATCAGAGTCCTATGTTCTGAGTGTTGTGTTTCTTGGCGGGGAGGCATTACCCTGATGATGCTACAGGGCTGAGGACTGTCCCACTGAATTATCTCACACCAGGCCTGGATGATCTCAGACTGGAGCTTCTTAGGCTTTTGCTATGCATCTGAATCACCCAAATATCCCATCAAAATCCAGATTCTGGTTCTATAGATCTGGGAATGCTGATGCTGCTGGTCCATGGACTATATTTGGAGTATCGAGGAAAGAGATCTAGCCATTTGCAGGTGTTGAGAGAGAAATAGTGCAAGGAAAGCCAGCCGTGGAGTTCATGTGGGAGAGGAGCACGTTACTTTCAAAGGCAGCAGCGATGCCCCAGCTCCTAGACTCGGTGTGTGACCAGTGATGGCCACACAGGGGGCTGCCCAGAAGCCTAACTTGGGCATCATTCCTGTTGTGTGGCCTCTGAGCTCAATGCTCTGACCTCCCCAGAGAGGTTGTGAGCTACCCAACATCATTTAGTAAATTCCTTTTCTGTTTAAATTAGCCAGAGAAGGTTCTGTTATTTATAACCAAGAATTTGACTCACTCTTGCATTCTAGTTCAGGTCAATAGATATTGGCTATTGGAAGAACTGCAAGGCTTCATCAGTTTGGAAAAAGAATTCTAAGTAGCTCAGTGGTAAAGAATTCACCTGCCAATGCAGGAGACCCAGGTTCAGTCCTTGTGTCGGGAAGATCCCCTGCAGAAGGAAATGGCAACCCACACCAGTATTCTTGCCTGGGAAATCCCATGGTCAGAGGAGCCTGGTGGGCTACAGTTCATGGGATTTCAAAAGAGTCAGACACAGCTTATGGACTCAACAGCAACAACGTGGCGCCTGTGCTGATGAGGGAAGGGAGCCTGCCCGCTGTGCCTCTGGCATCTTTGTGTCACACCTGTATCAGTGTCCTTTAGCTACTCACACAAATCACCACAAACTCAGCAGCCTAAACGATCAGAAACCGTGTTCTCTCACAGTTCTGGAGGGCGGAAATCCAAAAGGGGTTGGTCGGCAGGGCTCCATTCTTTCTGGAGGCGACAGGAGAGAATCTGTTTCCTTGCACGTCTCACCCTCTAGAGGCCCCCTGTATGTCCTGGCTCATGGCCTCACCCTTCTGTGTCAAAGCCAATTGGTCGTGCCGTGTTTCTACATCTCCCTCGGATGCTGGCCTCTGTCATCACGTCTCCTTTTGTAACTTTGACTTTGTTACTTCCCCCCTACAAGGACTCTTGTAGGCCCACTAGGATAATCTAGGATCAACTCCCATCTCTAGACCCATCACCTTAAAAAACTTTTTTATTAAAAATTTTTTATTTTAAAAAAATTATTGGAGTATAGTTGATTTACAATCAACTATTAGTTTCTGCTGTATAGCAGAGAGAATCTGTTATCCAAATACATATATCTATTCTTCTCTTTTTTTTACATTATTTCCCTAGATAGGTCATTACAGAGTACTGAGTAGAGTTTCCTGTGCTATTCAGTATGTCCTTGTTTGTTATCTATTTTATATATCGTAGTTTGTATATGTCAGTCCCAATTTTCCAGTTTATCCCTCCCTGCCTTTCCCCTTTGGTAACCATTTGTTGTTCAATTGTTAAGTTGTATCCGACTCTTTGTGACCCCATGGACTGCAGTGTGCCAGGCTCCTCTGTCCTTCACTGTCTCCCAGAATTTGCTCAAATTCATGTACACTGGGTTGGTGATGCTATCCAACAATCCCATCCTCTGTTGACCCCTTCTACTTTTGCTTTGTATTAAAATTCAGTATAAAAGTTATAAAAACATTCAAAACAACAAAACCACAAATCTCTGCTCTTATTCTCTTGAGTTTCAAGATCTTATAAATAGAGAGTGAGTTATTTTGTTTTCTGAGACTTCAATGCAAGGAACAGGTCAAGGTACTTTCATGTGCATGTTTTTTAAAAAGAACTTTCTTTGCTCTCTGCTGGAACCTCTTTTGGAAACTTAGGGTTAAATTTTGCTTCTCCAAGTCCATTTTCCTGTGGTTGATCGACAGTTGTAGCAACCGAGTCAAATTAACGAAAAAAAGCAGTTTTCTGAGTCTAGAAGACAGATGCTCCATGTTGTTCCCAGTTCTTCTGGTTACCAGCTATGATGAATACAAAGCCTTCCATGATATACAAAAAAAATCTCTCTGCATTTCTTACTTGAAAAAAAAATCAGTCTTAGCACTTTATAGTTGTATTCTTTTCTTCAGTCATAGAATTTAGTGCCCTTAACTCTCCTCACCTCTGGTTTCCTTGCCTGTTATAGCATCAGAGTCCTATGTTCTGAGTGTTGTGTTTCTTGGCGGGGAGGCATTACCCTGATGATGCTACAGGGCTGAGGACTGTCCCACTGAATTATCTCACACCAGGCCTGGATGATCTCAGACTGGAGCTTCTTAGGCTTTTGCTATGCATCTGAATCACCCAAATATCCCATCAAAATCCAGATTCTGGTTCTATAGATCTGGGAATGCTGATGCTGCTGGTCCATGGACTATATTTGGAGTATCGAGGAAAGAGATCTAGCCATTTGCAGGTGTTGAGAGAGAAATAGTGCAAGGAAAGCCAGCCGTGGAGTTCATGTGGGAGAGGAGCACGTTACTTTCAAAGGCAGCAGCGATGCCCCAGCTCCTAGACTCGGTGTGTGACCAGTGATGGCCACACAGGGGGCTGCCCAGAAGCCTAACTTGGGCATCATTCCTGTTGTGTGGCCTCTGAGCTCAATGCTCTGACCTCCCCAGAGAGGTTGTGAGCTACCCAACATCATTTAGTAAATTCCTTTTCTGTTTAAATTAGCCAGAGAAGGTTCTGTTATTTATAACCAAGAATTTGACTCACTCTTGCATTCTAGTTCAGGTCAATAGATATTGGCTATTGGAAGAACTGCAAGGCTTCATCAGTTTGGAAAAAGAATTCTAAGTAGCTCAGTGGTAAAGAATTCACCTGCCAATGCAGGAGACCCAGGTTCAGTCCTTGTGTCGGGAAGATCCCCTGCAGAAGGAAATGGCAACCCACACCAGTATTCTTGCCTGGGAAATCCCATGGTCAGAGGAGCCTGGTGGGCTACAGTTCATGGGATTTGCAAAAGAGTCAGACACAGCTTATGGACTCAACAGCAACAACGTGGCGCCTGTGCTGATGAGGGAAGGGAGCCTGCCCGCTGTGCCTCTGGCATCTTTGTGTCACACCTGTATCAGTGTCCTTTAGCTACTCACACAAATCACCACAAACTCAGCAGCCTAAACGATCAGAAACCGTGTTCTCTCACAGTTCTGGAGGGCGGAAATCCAAAAGGGGTTGGTCGGCAGGGCTCCATTCTTTCTGGAGGCGACAGGAGAGAATCTGTTTCCTTGCACGTCTCACCCTCTAGAGGCCCCCTGTATGTCCTGGCTCATGGCCTCACCCTTCTGTGTCAAAGCCAATTGGTCGTGCCGTGTTTCTACATCTCCCTCGGATGCTGGCCTCTGTCATCACGTCTCCTTTTGTAACTTTGACTTTGTTACTTCCCCCCTACAAGGACTCTTGTAGGCCCACTAGGATAATCTAGGATCAACTCCCATCTCTAGACCCATCACCTTAAAAAACTTTTTTATTAAAAATTTTTTATTTTAAAAAAATTATTGGAGTATAGTTGATTTACAATCAACTATTAGTTTCTGCTGTATAGCAGAGAGAATCTGTTATCCAAATACATATATCTATTCTTCTCTTTTTTTTACATTATTTCCCTAGATAGGTCATTACAGAGTACTGAGTAGAGTTTCCTGTGCTATTCAGTATGTCCTTGTTTGTTATCTATTTTATATATCGTAGTTTGTATATGTCAGTCCCAATTTTCCAGTTTATCCCTCCCTGCCTTTCCCCTTTGGTAACCATTTGTTGTTCAATTGTTAAGTTGTATCCGACTCTTTGTGACCCCATGGACTGCAGTGTGCCAGGCTCCTCTGTCCTTCACTGTCTCCCAGAATTTGCTCAAATTCATGTACACTGGGTTGGTGATGCTATCCAACAATCCCATCCTCTGTTGACCCCTTCTACTTTTGCTTTCAATCTTTCCCAGCATCAGAGTTTTTTCCAGTGAGTCAGCTCTTTGTATCAGGTGGCCAAGGTATTGGAACTTCTGCTCCAGCATCTGTCCTTCCAATCAATATTCAAGGTTGATTTCCGTGTAATCATAAATTTGTTTTTTACATCTATGATCCATAACTCATAAGTAAAATGTTAGTCCCTCAGTCATGTCTGACTCTTTGTGACCTGGTAGACTGTAGCCCGCCTGGCTCCTTAGTCCTGGGGATTCTCCAGGCAAGAATATTGGAGTGGGTTGCCATTTCCTTCTCCAGGGGATCTTCCCTACCCAGGGATCGAACCTGGATCTCTCGATTGCAGGCAGATTCTTTATCATCTGAACCTCCAAGGAAGCCCCATAACCCATATATAGACCTTTATCTTAATCTCACCTGCAGAGTCCCTTTGGCCATGTAAGGTAACATGTTCACAAGGTCTGGGATTAGAATGTGGATGTGTCTGGGGGCATTAGCCCATCTAACTCATGTTCATTAATCAGTATTTCAAGTCCTCTGGTGAACATTTTTAGCGTACCCATAGATGCTCAGTTCTTTAGTGACTGACTCATTCTAACTCAAGATTAATGTATTCATTTATAATGATTCCTCTTCTTTAGAGAGCAGAATACTTGAGCATTTGTGTGTAGAAAACCCTGTCTTTATGGGATTCCTGAGAAAGCAAATTACTATCCAGAGGTTCTGTGATGAATTAGAAATCAGAAAAAAAGAAAGTGGGAAGGTTGGGAGGGAGGCACCGAGTCCTCTGAAAGTCTGGTAAGATATCTTTGTCTTGAAAACAGACCTTGCCTCTAGAGCCTGTGTGTGTGCTTCGTCACTCAGTTGTGTCCAGCTCTTTGTGACCTCATGGACTGTAGCCCACTAGGCTCCTCAATCCATGGGAATTCTCCAGGCAAGAATATTGGAGTGGGGTTGCCATGCTCTCCTCCAAGGGATCTTCTCAACCCAGGGACTGAACCTAGGTCTCCTGCATTTCAGGTGGATTCTTTACCATCTGAGCCACCAGGGGAGCCCATGAATATTGGAGTGGATAGCCTATACCTTCTCCAGGGGATCTTCCCAACTGAGGAGTCAAACTGGGATCCCCTGAGTTGCAGGTGAATTCTTTACCAGCTGAGCAGAAACTCATTTTCTTCACATAAAGTATTGATTGGCAAACACTGCTGGACAGTAAGCCTTGTAGACCAGAAATGTTTGCCAGTGCTGAGACAGAGACACACTGGACCAGTGATTCTCAGACTTTAGCATGTGTCAGACTCACCTGGGAGGCTTATTAAGACACAAATCCCACCAAGCCCTGCCCCACTCTTTTCTGACTCAGTAGGTGTGGAAGGGGATCTGAGAGTGTGTCCTCATCTGGTCCCCAGGTGATGCTGACTATCTGTCTGAGGGTCACATTTTGGGAATCACTATTACCAGACTGTAAACTCTGTGAAAGCAGGGACCCTGTCTGATTGGTTCACTGCTACATGCAGCATCGAGCAGTTGAGTTACAATATCATAGATGTTTAATGCACATAATAATAGCTACATAAGTAGCTTTACTTACCATCTTTTAGACCTAGATAACTGCTGATATGGGGCTTCCCAGGTGACTCAGTGGTAAAGAATTTGCTTGCCAAGCAGGAGACTAAGGTTTGATCCCTGGGCCCGGAAGAGCTCTGGGACAAGGAAATGGTAACCCACTCCAGTATTCTTACCCGGGAAATCCCATGGGCATAGAAGCATGGTGGGCTACAGTCCATGGGGTTGCAAAGAGTCAGACACAACTTAGTGACTAATCAACAACTACTAATACACTAAATACAGTTTTCTATGTGTGTGGTCGGCAAAATAACATCCCCACTCCCAAAGATGTCCATGTTCCCATTCCAGGAACCTGTGAATGTTACTTTACTTGGCCAAAGGGGACTATGTCAGCATACTTGATGTTATAAACCCTGAGATGGGAGATTGTCCCAGCTCATCAGGGTGAGCCTAATCTAATTACACAAGTTCTTAAGAATAGACAAGCTTTCCCTACTGCTGTGATAAAGATGGTTAGAAGAGAAAGCAGGAGTGAGATGAGGAAAGCTCCATTTGCAATTTCTGGTTAGAAGACAAACAAGTTCATTTGTTCACCTGAAATTCAAGTTCAAGGAACATGGGTGTCCTCCAGAAGCTGAGAACAGCTCCCCACCAACAGCCCCCAGGAAACCGGGACCTCTACCCTACATCTGCTCAGAACTGAATTCTGTCAACAATCTGTACGTCCCTGGGAGGGGTTTCTGCCCCAGAGCCTCTCATTAGGAAAGCAGCCTGCCGCTTTGTAAATTAACTAATACTTCCAAAAATAAAAAGAACTAACATCGTCTACCGTGTGTCAGGCACTGCAGTGAACATGTTGCAGAAACTAATTCATTTTTGCCTCCACTTTATAGGTATGGAGAGTGGGCAGGGAGTGCTCAGAACCTCCCCTGAGACTACAGTGGATGGTGGGGGAGGCCTGGGGTTGGGATGCACCAGGCCCTAGAGCAGAGAACTTCTTCCTGCATTTCCTCCTTTAGTCTTTACACCCTGGCAGGGACTAGGGTGCATCCAGAAAGGTGCTGAAGGTGTGCAATTTAAGGAGGTGCTCATTCTCAGGTTCTTGTCTCATCTTAGTTGGGGCCCCACTTCCTGATGCCCCTATGAGGCTGTATTGTTGTAGCAATTGCATTTGACAGAAGAGATCGAGGAGGGCTGTCCTGTTCCTGGGCAAGGGCTGGACTGGATCCCAGAGTTCTTTACTCAGCAGCCCCTCAGGTGTGGCACCCAGCACAGCTCTTGGGTTAGGACACGCTTTCTGCTCTGCATCCTGGTCCCAGGTGCCTCCCCACGGTCCATCAGAGCAGCCGCGTTTGCTTGTGAGGCTCCCACAGAATTGGGACTGTCTTTGGCAAGCAGGCCCTGCTTGGCAGAAGCTAGGAGAAGGCAGCTGAAGTCTCAGTGACACGCAGAGTAAAGCAGAGTCTCACTTCTCTCCTGACATGAGTGTGCTGCCTTGAACAGCGTCCGTTACTCACACACTCCCTTTCACTTCATTCTGCAGGAGTCTGGTGCTTCAGGCAGACACCTGGCATCTCTGACCTCATCCCTGCATTTCTCTTAGTCAAAAGTCAGGATGGAGTGACAGATCACCCACTGTGGTAACTCCTTGCTGCTCCAGTGGGGACAGGTGCCAGCCCCTTGTGCCCAGAGACTCTGAAAGATAACTCTTTGGGAGTAGGGGGTGAACTTCTTTCCCTGTACCAGGTCAGAATCCTCCAGAGGCTGTACAGTCACCCCCTGGAGGCCAGGCTTACACTGAGAGTCAGAGCTTCAGGTATCAGTGGTGTAGTAGGGAGGCACCTGAGCAGAGGTGAGAAGGAGGGGAAAGACTCTGGAGGTGTCAGGTCATCGGACCACGAGCTCAGAGGGTCCAGCTCCCACAGGGACACTCCCAGACTGGGTGGTGCTTCTCTCCCACTTGAATGAATATCTTGGCTGAGAATGGTGTCCAGCCCTGAGTGAATTCCACTCCATGGAGTATTCTGACTTCTTTCATCAGCTTCTACCCCATTCTTCAGGGTTGCAGGGAGGGAAGAATAGCCCATTCTCTCCTATTCTCCAGAATTGGGCTTTCCTACGGAACCTGGTGGCAGGCTGGGTTCTGCAGGATGGAGGGTGGGTGGGCTGGAACTTTCTGAAGAGTGCTCGAATGTGTAGGGGAGGGGGAAGCAGGGTAGGGCAGAGGTGGGAGTTAAACCTGCCACTGTACTGTGGTCCTCGGTCAGTCCTGCAGCAGCCCCGGAGCTGGAAGGGCCAGCAGAGCTAGGTTGATGTGGGGCATAGGGCTGGTTTGTACCCCAACCTCCAGAGGTCATATGTATGGGTGTCCATGAAGCCTCATGCAGACGTCCATCTTCAGCTGAAGGCCAGCGAGCCTCAGAGAAGGACTCAGCTGCTTGCTTTTGGCCAGAGCTCTCCCCATAGCTGAGGAAGGCACTCTTGGTCCTAGAGGGAGCCTGGGCAGCATGCCAGGCTCCCTCCGTCTGCAGCATTTACATGGTGCACCTGCCTGAGAGCCTGCTGTGATCCATCTGCTCAGTCAGGTCTGCTTAAGCAGCATTCAAGTTCTAAAACCAGACATGAAGAGAAAATTGCGGGGCAGCAGATGCCTCCTCCCAAACCCTAGAGACATGCTCCCGCCAGGAGACGATAGAAACCAACAGAAGGAAGAGAAGATTCATGTTCTTCAGCTCACAGGCTCCTGGCTTATACTGACTGATAGCTGCGGAGGCTAGAATCTCCCACACTAGTTATTTCTCCTTCTCTCTGTAGAACATTCCAGCACACGTGGAGTTGTGTTTGCATGGTCAAATGTGTTTGTTCTGTGACTCCAACACAATAACAATACCTTAAAAAAACTATTTGGCCACTCTTTGTGGCATGTGGGATCTTAGTTCCTTGACCAGGGGTTGAACACAGGCCCCTTGTGTTGGGAGGGCCTTAACCAGTGGACCACCAGGAAGTCCCCTACAATAACCTATTTTTTTAATATCACCCCAGTTGGGACACTCTTTTTGTCAATAATCCTTGTGTGCTCTGCTTTGAGGAGCCAAAAGGGGTGTATGTGGGGGAACATATAATAAATAAAACAGAGGGTGGCAAGTACTGTAAAGATGTAGTAGTTGAGACCACGTTGCTGTGCTGTGCTCAGCTGTGTCTGATTCTGTGATCCCGTGGACAGAGTCACACCAGGCTCCTCTGTCCATGGAATTTTCAGACAAGAATAGTGGAATGAGTTGCCATTTCCTGCTCCAGGGGATCTTTCCTACCCAGGGATCTAACTTGTGTCTCCTGCATTGGCAGGCAGATTCTTTACTGCTGTACCACCTGGGAAACCCCTGAAACCAGGTTCAGTTCAGTTCAGTTCAGTTGCTCAGTTGTGTCCGACTCTTTGTGACCCCATGAATCGCAGCATGCAAGGCCTCCCTGTCCATCACCAGTTCCCAGAGTTCACTCAGACTCATGTCCATCCAGTCGGTGATACCATCCAGCCATCTCATCCTCTGTCGTCCCCTTTTCCTCCTGCCCCCAAACTCTCCCAGCATCAGAGTCTTTTCAAATGAGTCAGCTCTTTGCATGAAGTGGCCAAAATACTGGAGTTTCAGCTTTAGCATCATTCCTTCCAAAGAAATCCCAGGGCTGATCTCCTTCAGCATGGACTGGTTGGATCTCCTTGCAGTCCAAGGGACTCTCAAGA
>SJYC01074424.1:0-14869 GCA_006408675.1 Madoqua kirkii
TCTATCAGATCTAGGCCCTTAAATCTATTTCTCACTTCCACTGTATAATCATAAGGGATTTGATTTAGGTCATACCTGAATGGTCTAGTGGTTTTCCCTACTTTCTTCAATTTGAGTCTGAATTTGGTAATAAGGAGTTCATGATCTGAGCCACAGTCAGCTCTTGGTCTTGTTTTTTGTTGACTGCATAGAGCTTCTGCATCTTTGGCTGCAAAGACTATAATCAGTCTGATTTTGGTGATGACCATCTGGTGATGTCCGTGTGTAGAGTCTTCTCTTGTGTGTGTTATTGAAAGAGGGTGTTTGCTATGACCAGTGCATTTTCTTGGCAAAACTCTATTAGTCTTTGCCCTGCTTCATTCCGCATTCCAAGGCCAAATTTGCCTGTTACTCCAGGTGTTTCTTGACTTCCTACTTTTGCATTCCTGTCCCCTATAATGAAAAGGACATCTTTTTGGGGTGTTAGTTCTAAAAGGTCTTGTAGGTCTTCATAGACCCGTTCAACTTCAGCTTCTTCAGTGTTACTGGTTGGGGCATAGACTTGGATAACTGTGATACTGAATGGTTTGCCTTGGAAATGAACAGAGATCATTCTGTCATTTTTGAGATTGCATCCAAGTACTGCATTTCAGACTCTTTTGTTGACCATTATGGCTACTCCATTTCTTCTGAGAGATTCCTGCCTGCAGTAGCAGATATAATGGTCATCTGGGTTAGAGGAGTTAATTTTGACCATTTGACCTGGTTCCTCTGTGACTTCGGTTGGTTTTACTCTGAGAAAACCCAGACCCTGGTGCTGGGAAAGATTGAAGGTGGGAGGAGAAGGGGACAACAGAGGATGAAATGGTTGGATGGCATCACTGACCCAATGGACATGAGTTTGAGCAAACTCCAGGAGTTGGTGATGAACAGGGAAGCCTGGTGTGCTGCAAGTCCAGGAGGTCACGAAGAGTTGGACACGATGGAGCGACTGAAACGAACTGAACTCTGAGAACAGACTCTTGTAATTGGTAGGCACAGCCATGGAAGTTTTATTGCTGCTGCTGCTGCTGCTAAGTCACTTCAGTCTTCTCCAACTCTGTGTGACCCCATAGATGGCAGCCCACCAGGCTCCCCCCGCCCTGAGATTCTCCAGGCAAGAACATTGGAGTGGGTTTCCATTTCCTTCTCCAATGCATGAAAGTGAAAAGTGAAAGTGAAGTCGCTCAGTCGTGTCCGACTCTCAGCGACCCCATGGACTGCAGCCTTCCAGGCTTCTCCGTCCATGGGATTTTCCAGGCAGGAGTACTGAAAGTTGTATTGAGTAAGATGTAAAAGTCACAACTTGTAGAATCCTTCAGAGTCCCACAAGGTTGACCATGAAGACTTTCTTGTTTTGCTGAACTCATAATTTAAAGGAACATTGGTTGACAAAAATAGACGCCGACCTCAGAGAAGGTGGAATGGGGCAGAAGCGCTTGCATGCTCCAAGGACAGCTGAGTTGTCTGTTTTGCCACTGGAACCTTTCTCCCTGAAGCAGAGGGAGAAAAACAGCTCTCCGATATGATCTAAATCATGGTAACATGTTTCCTTTGCTGCAAATGGCTTTTTTTAAAAAAAAGCCAAGGCTTTTACAGAAAACATTCCTTTCAAAGAAAAAAAAAAAAAGACTGGGTTCCTGGTCAGTGATGAATAGGCTAGGTTTTGTCAGACGTGCCCACACTTTCTGAGAATTGAGATTTGCCTGATGGTGAGCACTCAGGTAATGGCTATAACGTGACAGGCTTGACTGCATGTCCAAGTGGGTGTGTGCCACGTGAGCATGTGATGTCTGAGAGCAAATGCGAAGGCTGAGTGCCGGTCTCGCTTTGCTGTCCTGAACTCAAGATGTTGTCACGGGTGAGCATCTGCAGAATGTCAGCTCTCAACCTCTGCTTCCCTGGTGCTTCCATGCACGCCCACTTTCATTAGCTTTCTTCCTTTCCGTGTTCAGTGGTGTGTTTTGCTGAGTAACACATCACAAGTGGACGTGATGAAATGCCAAGTGCTATGCATTCAGTCATATTCCTAAAGGGAGAAAATACATTTCCAGTAGGTTTTCCAGAAGTCAAAACATTGCAATACTATGTAATGTTTGCCTCCAGAAGGACTTTTTATTATAGATAAATTTATAGGAGAGTTTAAGGACATCTGACATCTTCATTAGGTTAAGATTTCCCATCTAAAAGAATATGTTTCATCATCTCTCTTAATATTTATTAATAAAATTGACATTTCTCCATATATCTTAAAATTTTCACTATGTATTATATATTTGCTGCTGATGTTCCTGGGGTAAATGGGAGTATTTTCCTCCATTTATTTTCTGTATGAGATTAATCACACCTTAGGTTGGCTGAGAACTAAATTGTTGAAAATCAGAATCTTGAAATGACCTAAACGCCAGCTCCAAACTGGTTTGAACAGAGTTGCTTTGCTGCATCCAGTTTTCAAGGACTTCTTTCCATAAAGAGGTTCCGATTCTCACAGCAGCATGTGTCACTCAGAGTGGCACCCAGGGAGCCATGATTCTTTACCATGAAATGGGACCCAGAACCGCTCACTCTCAAGTGATTGGAGATAGGGTTAAGCAGCAAGCACAACGCTTGGCATGTCATTGATATTTAATTAATGGTAAAAAGTGCAGGTTCTGGGTTCAGATTGTGCAGGTCCAAGTTTCTGCAACCAGACGTTTCCTAGCTGTGTGTCCTTAGGCAAGCAGCTTGACCTTGCTGAACCTCAGTTATTTTATCTATGAAATGAAAATGACAATAGTAAGGGCTTTGGGGGGCAGCTGCGGGAGTGACGTGACAATCCTTATACAGGGCTTATCGAAGCCCCATTGTGTGGTGAATGCCAGGTGAATAAGCTTCGCTGCTTTGGCCACTCCTGAGTCCCAAGGGTGCTGAATGAGTGACCTTAAATGAAAGAGCGAGGGAGTGAAAATATTTAACTGAAAGAATTCAATGGCCTCTAAATAAAACCTGAATCCATAGTTACCAGCTTTGAGTCTCTGTTAACAAAATTCTAAAAGATCAAGACCAGTGGTTCTTAACTGGAGTCTCTTGCACCCAGGGGACATTTGTCAGTGACTGGAGGCATTTCAGTTGCCACAACTAGGTGAGTGTATTACTGGCATTGAGGGGCAGAGTCTAGGGATGCTGCTGAACACCTTGCAGCACACAGGACAGCCCCCACCACAGAGAATCATTCCAGATGCCAGTCATGCTCACAGGTTGATGAACTCAGCTCTAGGTTGGATTTATTTCTGGTCCCTTAGGGTTTAAGGTGGGGTTAGTGGTAAAGAACCAACCTGCCAATGCAGGAGACCTAAGAGACACAGGCTCAATCTCTGGATCAGGAAGATCTTCTGGAGAAGGGAATGGCAATCCACCCCAGTATTCTTGCCTGGAGAATTCCCATGGACAGAGGAGCCTGGCAGGCTACACCCCATGAGGTCACAAAGAGCTGGACATGACTAAAGTGACTTAGCAGCAGCAGGGTTTATCAGATAGTCAGCTCATCTGGTTTGGGGTGAGGTCATCTGATCCAGACATTTCTGGTGACAACTAGCAACTTCTCAAGTTATAAGGCAGGTGTTTGCTCAGTGGTTCAGTCATGTCTGACTCTTTGTGACCTCATAGACTATAGCCTGTCAGGATCCTCTGTCCATGGGATTTCCCAGGCAAGAATACTGGAGTGGGTAGCCATTTGCTCCTCCAGGGGATCTTCTTGACCCAGAGATCAAACCTGTGCCTCCTGAAGGCAGGCAGATTGGCAGGCAGATTCTTTACCACTGAACCACCCGTGGTTGTTGTTCAGTTGCTCAGTAGTGTCCGACTCTTTGTGACCCCATGGACTGAAGCACGCCAGACTTACCTGTTCTTCATCATCTCCTGGAGCTTGCTGAAACTCATGTCCATTGAGTTGGTGCTGCCATCCAACCACCTCATCCTCTGTCACCCCCTTCTCCTGGCCTCTGTCTTTCCCAACATCAGAGTCTTTTCCAGTAAGTCGACTCTGCATCAAGTGGCCAAAGTGCCACCTGGGAATCCTGCAGGCAGCAGATGCCTATAGGTCCCCAAAGATGCTGTGTTTCCTCTTCCATTTGCTAATTTTCTAGATGCCCTGATGGCAAAGTACTGGTTCAACTTCTCCATGGATCAAATATTCCTCAGTCCTAGGATTTGCTATAATTAAGCCCCGAGGAGATTGAAGCTTTTCCCTTGGAGAAAAAGCTCAGGAGATGAATGATTCACTCTTTCCAATGAACCGTGGCCTCCCTGTGATTTTCCTTGTTGCTTCCACTAACTTTGCTATTCCCTCTTATTCACTGCTTCCTGTGTTTCCTAGTCTCCACTGATTGCTAAATTGTTCAAGAGCAGCAGGCAAGGCTCCTTGCAGTGATGAGAATCTTTCCAGCTGGGGAACTTCAAGAGAACTTGGCTGTTGAAATAACAAGTGAGTGACACCATGACAAAGTTCCTCATTACTCAGGGACTGGGGAGGGAATGGAATGGGAGAAGTCACCATTTAATTTTAAATGATACTCAGAATGCAGGGACTAAAGTAATGAGTATGTTTTAATTCATCAGATACTTACTTGACAGTCATCTAGGATCAGAGAGACACACCATAGCAGAGACTGCTGGTTTGCCTTCCTTAATATCTACTCTCCACCATGCCATAATAATAAGATCACACACAGTGACCCAGAGCAGATCCTCTGTTCTCAGTCCTCCTTGCAGCTGGATATGTCCTGTGGCTAAATTCTGGCCAGTAAGACAGGAATGGAAGCTTTGTGTGGCAGCTTCCAACAACACTCCCTAAGGTGAGCTAGTGAATGCCCTTTGTTTTTTCTTCCATACTGCTCTCTGAAGAGAACTGTGATGGCTGGAGCTCCAGCCAACATCTTGGACCATGAGTACTAGTGCTACAGCCCAGGGATAAGAATCTGGAAAGAATTTGGCTCTCTAAGAATTACTGACACAGAGCCACCTTACCTGGTCACCTCTGGACTTTTACTTGGGAGCGAGAACAGTTCTATTTGTTCAAAGCCATCATTAATCAGCCTCGATGTCACCCTCACTGATCCTGAGACCAGGAAACTGCAGCTACAGCTCTCATCTTGACTTCTGTACCCGAGAAAGAACTTTCTTTCATGAAAAGCCTCCTGACCTTATGAAGTGGGTTTCAGAGGCTTAAGACTGTTATCCATGGAAAGTTCCTATGAGATGGCAGAAAATGGGGATATTTTACACTCTACAGTAGATAACTCAAAAAATGTGTTAATTCAGTGAATGATGTAGGGTGATAAAGCTCAACATTTATGAGCTGGAAATCTGCTAGGCTCAGGCAGGGCTGGAATCCAAAATACCCTTCTTCTCCTCCGTTTACTCAACCATGACTTGAACAAAGGAAGGATAAATTGGCCAGATGCATTGTGACTTGCTTTGTTGTTTGCCAGCTTTTCCTTGAAATGAACATCTGTGTACATTTGCCTGCCTGCTCACCCATTTAACCCTGTCTCCTCTCTGCAGCTCTTCCCAGGAAGGACTTCTGACACAAGGATGAGGAAGTGGGTCCCAGAAGACTGAGACTGAACCTCCTGGGCACTTTGCTTCTGGAACAAATGACAGGAAACATCCATTCAACAGGCTGCTCATCCCTTACATTGATCTCGTGAGGCTCTGGCAATTAGCGTATTTTGTAAAAGATCAAGAACCCAGCAATAAGGGGCAGGGGGTGGGGTGGTGGGGCTTGTGATTGGTATCAGGGCTTTTGTTCTAAGCAGCCACTTATCTCAGTAATTCTCTCTGAGAGTCCTTTGAAACAAGAGCTTCAGTTTTATTGGAATGGCTTGTAATTTGTGCATTAATTTTAAAAGAAGAGACACGCACGAGCCAGCCGATTTCTCCCTCTCACAATTACCTTGGAACCTCTTCTTTTTCTTTAAAAGATGGAAAATTGTAACAGGACATAGGATTAAATGAATAAGTTCCAAGGCACTGAGAAGACACTGACACCACTCTTGAGTAATCTGGCCCGACTTTCAGCGGTTGTAATGAGTGTGTGCCCTCGGTCTATTAATAAAACGTTGTTTTTCAGTTCTATCTGAGTCATCCAATTTTTCATCTGCTTTCTGGGTTCTGTTTGCATCTCTGTGTCTTGCCCACGTGAGTATACTCCATTGAGGGATGTTTAATTTTTTCCTGTTTGCAAATTGAATTATATTCATTGTAGAAAAATAATGCAGAAAAGTTTAAAGAAGAGATAAATGACAGTGCTGGTGATGGTGGTTTAGTCACTCAGTTGTGTCTGACTCTTGAGACATCATGGACTGCAGCCCACCAGGCTTCTCTGTCCATGGGATTTTCTGGGTGGGAATACTGGAGTGTGTCACCATTTCCTTCTCCAGGGGGGTCTTCTCTCCCCAGGGATTGAACTCGTCTCCTGCAGGCGGATGCCTTACCAACCGAGCCAGTAGGGAGGGCCTGATGACAGCACGGCTCCCTTCTTTATGATATTTTCTTTTTAGTCTTGATTTTGTGAAAAACAAGATATATTTGTGACTAGAATTTACACCCCCTCCATGAGTTTTTTCTCCTGCTTTTCATTCATTAAAGCAGGCAGAGGGCCCTGATCTTCTGCAACTGGATAAGTAAGGGCCCTGTGGCAGGGGTAGGGTGGCTGGCTGAAATTGCTACAAGACCCTTCCTTGGTTGTCTTTATTTTCACATCAGTGCTCATGGATGGAAGGAAAGAGGGGCTTCTTCAGACTAGTGATGATTGCCCCAGGGTTCCCAGAGCAGCCCCAACCTGAGCTCCTCCTGGACTGGGCCAGGCAGGCATGGTAAGGCCACTTAGGGTGGTGTTTCCAAAAATGTAGTACACACCCAAATCACCTAGGGATCTGGTTGAAAAGCGGATTCTGATCCAGCGGTATCCAAGTGATGCATATGCTGCTGGTTCAGACCACACCTGGAGTGGCAGGCCCTAGTGTCCGAGGCTGCTTCGGGAAGTTTTGGCTCAAGTGTCACCCAGACCTGTAACCTCTTCTGGTCACATAGTCTGGAGAAGCTGACCTGGCAGAACCACAGGGCCCTGGCAGCGGGCACTTCCAGATACTGCTGTGCACACATGAGCAAATACCCTGGGGTTCTGAATGAGAAATTTGGCTAAACCCTGGAGGGTAGGTGGAGGGTGGCTGAGCCCAACCAGGCCGAATTTCTTAACACCTTTGCAGGACTGGGATTCAGAGGTAAAATTAAGTTGAATTATGAAAAATAAAGAAGTGTGCACTTTTTTTTTACATACATGAATTTGCAGACTGGAACGTTTCATACTCTACCGTGATGTACATTAAAGAAGCCTGCAGCATGCTGTATATATATTTTTAAAATCTTGTTTTGCTTCCAGTTATGATATAAAAAACTATTTTCCCAAGTCATGAAATAGTCTCTGAAAATAACACACTTTTAACAAGTCCATTCCAGGACAGTGAGGACCTGATTCATTGTGTTCAGCACTGTCTTCAGTACTCAACACAGTGCCTGGCGAGGGGCAGAGGCTCATGAATCATTTGTTCATTTTCTCTGCTATTGGCCACTAAGATTGCTTTCAGGTTTATAAATAATGCTGTGGTAGACATTCTTGGTGGAAAGCTTTACCCACATGCTTGACTGTTTCCTTAGTTATCTGAAGAAGTCAGTGAATTCACTGGTCATGAATATGCAGAATTGAAGGTGAATTTAGTTCATCTTTTAGTTTCTCACAAAATCCTTGCTTGCTGCTGCTAAGTCGCTTCAGTCATGTCCAACTCTGTGCGACCCCATAGATGGCAGCCCACCAGGATCCCCCGTCCCTGGGATTCTCCAGGCAAACACATTGGAGTGGGTTGCCATTTCCTTCTCTGATGCATGAAAGTGAAAAGTGAAAGTGAAGTCACTCAGTCGTGTCTGACTCTTAATGACTCCATGGACTGCAGCCTACCAGGCTCCTCCTTCCATGGGATTTTCCTGGCAAGAGTACTGGAGTGGGGTGCCATTGCCTTCTCCTTCTTCTCTTCTTATTGCTCGACAAAGCCTCACATAGTATAGACATAAACTTAACTTAGTATGATGTAGATTCTTCTTAAAACTTACCCCAAGGGTTAAACCACTGAAATACTTGAATTACAGCTGTTAAGTTCCTAGAAAGTTAAGTGTTAGTTATTCAGTCATGTCAGACTCTTTGCAGCTCCATAGACTGTAGCCCCTAGCCCGATAGGCTCCTTGTTCCAAGGGATTCTCCAGGCAAGAATACTGAAGTGGGTTGCCATTTCCTCTTCCAGGGGTCAAACTAGGGTCTTCTGCATTGCAGACTCTGAGCCACCAGGGGAGCTCCTGTAAGGTTAGACTAGTTTAGTAAAAACTTGGATATTGATGAAGAGAAGGGTGGGATTTTTTCCTCTTTGAGTTGGCACCATCTAGTGGTACTTGCAGACAATACAAGAACAAAAATGGCTTTGGGAATTAAAAATGGCACTCAGTTAACTTTGCCATCTCCAGTCCAGGCTACCTTCTGTTTTTCACCTGATCATTGATGCAGACTCCCAGCTGGGTTCTGTCTCGATTCTTTCCCTCCTTGTTCCATCCCTTAGTTAGTAGTCAGAGTGATTGTTTTAAATTTGTAAATCTGAGTCATGCGTGTGCGCTTAGTTGCTTCAGTCGTGTCTGACTCTTTGCAACCCTATGAACTGTAGCCCACCAGGCTCTTCTGTCCATGGGATTCTCCAGACAAGAATACTGGAGTGGGTTGCCATGCCCTCCTTCAGGGGATCTTCCCGATCCAGAGACTGAACCCGAGTCTTCTGCATCTCCTGCACTGCAGGCAGGGTCTTTACTGATGAGCCACCAGGGAAGAAATCTGCATCAGTTCTGTTTAAATCATCCAACAGCTCATTATCTTTATGATAAAGCTTGATCTTTTAACTTGATTTGTGAAATCCTATGCCAGGATTTGGCAAATATTTTCTGAAGGGGTCAGGTGGTAAATATTTTGGATCTGGGGGCACACGGTCTCTGCAGTTCTCCTCCTAGGCCCCATGGTGCTGCTGGTGGGCAGTGTCTCTGTCATCTTTGTCCACAGGAAGCTTTGGGCATGACTGTAAGTGTGGGGGTGGGTGAGCAGGACAAAATTTGTCCCACAGGAAGCAAGTTCAGCAGGGAGGGTCAATCCACAGATCAGATAGGGTCAGGGCCCACGTACAGTTAGGAGAAGGGGACACACATCTCTCCATACCCTCAGGAGGATCCTTCTAAGAGGTTGCCAACTCCCAGGAAGTATGTGGTATTCTGTTTTGAAAATGGGGGCTCAATCAAGGGTTTTCAAAGTATATCTCCTAGCTGTTCTGTGGGCCAAAGGTGCTGAATGAGGGGCAGCTGAGTGGGTGGTATTCTTAGAGACAATTTCTAGGTCATAAAGGAATTCTCACTCAGAATAAAGTTGAGAAATCAGAGTGGAAAGGCTAGGGAAGAGAAATCAGGACCTGGGAAGAAGGCTAAGGGGGCAGAGTCCTATCTCAAAGGCTGCCAGGACGGGCATCCCAGGAGGAGCCCGCCTGGGCACATAGGAGGCATGCAGAGATCAATTCCTAAATGAAGAGAAGGTAATTAAACATAAACATGTTTCCCACAGCTCCTTTCTTCCTCCCTACTAGGTGCCGCCCTCAGCCTCTGCTGCCTCCTTCCCTCCCTGAGGGGCCCAGCATAGGACATCTCAGTTGGAACCTTCCATGACTTTCCAGATGCCTCCCATCCATGGAGAACTCCCTGCCCATATGCCCCCGAGGTCCCCAGAGCTGAGTCTTTATACGTGGTCCTAGGCAGGGATCATGGGTAGGACCTCTGGGGACTGACTCACAAATTCGAGAAGAAAGTCAGCACAAAACAGGTCAGGTTCTCTCTTGTCTATCACCTTGGACTTGACCATGAACCACACACCAGCATCCCTATACTGAGGAGTTATTCTGTCTTGTGTGTTCCTGTGTTCACCAACTCCCCATACTTTGAGGTTCTCTTTTACCTCCTGAGTACACAGGATCCCCCTTCCTGGTTTTAACGGGGTTGGGAGGAATGTATTCTCCTTTCAACAGTTTTGTTATAACTGCCAGAGCTAAGACAAAAACCAAATGTAGACTTCAGTTACTGATAATGTACCAATATCATTAATTGCAGCAAATGGACCATGCTAATATAAGATGCTAATAATAGGAAATTGTGTGTAGGGGTATACGGGAACTCTTTGTTTTATCATCTAAGTTTTTCTATAAATCTAAAATTATTTGTGAAAAGCTTATTAAATAAAATAGTGGGCCAAAGGTGCTGAATGAGGGGCAGCTGAGTGGGTGGTATTCTTAGAGACAATTTCTAGGTCATAAAGGAATTCTCACTCAGAATAAAGTTGAGAAATCAGAGTGGAAAGGCTAGGGAAGAGAAATCAGGACCTGGGAAGAAGGCTAAGGGGGCAGAGTCCTATCTCAAAGGCTGCCAGGACGGGCATCCCAGGAGGAGCCCGCCTGGGCACATAGGAGGCATGCAGAGATCAATTCCTAAATGAAGAGAAGGTAATTAAACATAAACATGTTTCCCACAGCTCCTTTCTTCCTCCCTACTAGGTGCCGCCCTCAGCCTCTGCTGCCTCCTTCCCTCCCTGAGGGGCCCAGCATAGGACATCTCAGTTGGAACCTTCCATGACTTTCCAGATGCCTCCCATCCATGGAGAACTCCCTGCCCATATGCCCCCGAGGTCCCCAGAGCTGAGTCTTTTACGTGGTCCTAGGCAGGGATCATGGGTAGGACCTCTGGGGACTGACTCACAAATTCGAGAAGAAAGTCAGCACAAAACAGGTCAGGTTCTCTCTTGTCTATCACCTTGGACTTGACCATGAACCACACACCAGCATCCCTATACTGAGGAGTTATTCTGTCTTGTGTGTTCCTGTGTTCACCAACTCCCCATACTTTGAGGTTCTCTTTTACCTCCTGAGTACACAGGATCCCCCTTCCTGGTTTTAACGGGGTTGGGGGGAATGTATTCTCCTTTCAACAGTTTTGTTATAACTGCCAGAGCTAAGACAAAAACCAAATGTAGACTTCAGTTACTGATAATGTACCAATATCATTAATTGCAGCAAATGGACCATGCTAATATAAGATGCTAATAATAGGAAATTGTGTGTAGGGGTATACGGGAACTCTTTGTTTTATCATCTAAGTTTTTCTATAAATCTAAAATTATTTGTGAAAAGCTTATTAAATAAAATGTAATATTTTGTCTTCTTGTATCCCTTTGGGAAACAGTGTAAGGAAATACATGGTGAGGAGGTTTCTGTCAGTATACCCACATTTTATCTCACCTTACCGGCCTGCGGGTCCCTTCTCTTGCTCCCTCTGTTCTCTGCCAGAGCTCACTGCTAACCCAGGTGCTCAGAGATCCCGGAGAAAGCACCTCAGGCCCCTATGACATTCATGCTGAACTTTTCCAATTAGCAAAGTCCAGATCAGGCCACCTGATGCGAAGAGCCGACTCACTGGGAAAGACTGAGGGCAAGACGAGAAGGGGGCAACAAAGGATGAGATGGTTGGATGGCGTCACCAACTCAATGGACACGAGTCTGAGCAAACTCAGGGAGATAGTGAAGGACAGGGAAGCCTGGGTGCTGCAGTCCATGGGGCTGCAAAGAGTCGGACACAACTTAGCGAATGAACAACAAGGTCAGGCCAAGTAGGGTCAGAGAACTTTGTGGTGGTGTGAGGTGGCTCTGAGGACCTAATTGTGGGGAAGTTAAACATGTCCTGAGTCCAGACTCCCAGGTGAAAGATGTTCCCAAGGGCGCAGAGGAGGTTGTTATGCACCAAGTTGCAGAGATGCCCCCTGCCTGTCATCCTCCTTGTGACTGCATCAACTGAGGAGACCCAGCTTGCCCAAAGTCTTGCCTGGTCACATGCTACATTCATTAACTCATGAACATGGTGACATGAAAGCCCAGTGCTTTCCCCTAGGCTCAGGACAACCCTGAAGGAACGTCCTCGCACCAGAGCTCCATGGGAGCCCCGCTGACATCTTCGTTAGTATTTTGTTGCAGCTCAGCTTCTCCTATCTGGTCCTGCTCCCTCTCCCTCCCTTCTGCAGAAGTTGATTCTAAATGTACCTCTTAAGAAAATGACATGCTCATCTTTACCTCAGAGTCCATTTCCCAAGGAAACCAATCTGAGACAAAGAGGTTGTGCTGGGTACCAGAAAGGGCAGGGAAACCCTTTGTCTTCTAGGGGTCACACCAGTCATGGATGAATCTAATTATTTATATATCCTACATACCAAGTTGCCTTACTATACTGAGAGCAATCAGAGTCCACAAAAGTGTTTATGCCAAAGAGGTGTATAATCATATCTGGATACAGAGAACTAGATTCCAGACATCTTTACGAGGTAAAACTAACAGGGTCTGATAGGGAATAGATATAAGTGGATGAGTGAGGATGAAGAGCATGGGTCTCTTCTTGGTTTAACCAAATGGATAAATTATATGCCACATACTGAACAGGGTTGGGCAGGAGAAAGGAATGTCTGAGTGTAGATCATGAATTCAGCCTTGAATGTTTGAGGTGCAAAGTGAAGATTTCCAGGTCAAAGGGTATACAAGTCTGTATAATGGGCTCAAGATGATTCAGTTACTAAGAAATGGAATCAAGATTTGAACCTAAAATGTATCTGGTTCCAAAGCCAGTGCTCTTGACCATCATGCCACTGAAAATCCCTCCCTCTGAAGTCTTCAGAGCTCCGTAGAAGATGTGAAGATGGCTGGAGGTCAAGGAAGCGTAGGATGATGGAGGCTAGAGATAAGAGGCTGCCTAGTCTTCAGCAGGGTCCATTAATGGGTTTCCCAGTGTGGAATTCATCACTCCAGAACAATGGGATAGAATGGTGGCGTCACAAGGAGAGGGGGAGTCTTGTCATCTCATAGAGGATGTTTGGGCCCTGCTCTGCATTCTGCTTTTCTAACACCTCTCCTGGCCTTGACATCCAGTTGGTCCCTGAGGCAAACTCAGGGATCACAAGGAAGCAGTCAGTGCCTGACTATGGATGCTTGGAGAGTAAAGGGGAGCCAGTTGAGAGTGGGCCAAGAGTCCCAGGACACAACCCTTGAGCTGGGGTTGAGCCCATTCCAGAGGTGAGAGAGAAGCAGGTGAACACGATAGCTCCTCTCTATTTCTGAGTGTCTTCTGCCCCTCCACTTCCTCACTACAGAGCTAGCCCCAGACTCAGTACAGACGGGAGAGGCAGACCTCACTTTCCCAGGTATGTTTCTATGTGTGTTGCTTTTACCTCTTTGAAAATGTTCCTCAGAGCTCTACCTTCCCCATTCTGTAATGTACAATCACCATCTTGAAAACTCTTAACTTCTTTCCATCAAATTGTCAAAAACAATTTCTCTGCAAGAGGAGGAAAGAGGCAACTTCCTGTATTATATGCAGGGATCCACAGCAAAGCCAGGAGCCCACACCAGACATTGTACTAGGATTCATTTTATACCTTTGACCCCTCTGGAGTAAAGGGGAGGAGTCTCTCATAAAGCTCACCTATACAGCCAAGAGGATGAGGTCAGAGGTCTACCTTCCTTCCTGTAGCTCTGCGGCCCAGGGAGGCCCTGCTACTCAACTCATGCTGGAGCTTCAACCCACCTGCCCATCATGAGCTTCCAGAAGTCTCTGGCCCGGACGACATCTCTGAGGATGCTAGATAGGCAAGGGCTGACAGAGAAGACAATGGCACCCCACTCCAGTGTTCTTGCCTGGAGAATCCCAGGGACAGGGAAGACTGGTGGGCTGCCGTCTATGGGGTCGCACAGAGCTGGACACAACTGAAGCGACTTAACAGTAGGATTAGGGAAAATCTCTAAGATGGGATGAGACACAGGAAGGAGCATAAGCTTCGGGTGTCATACTCCTTGGCTTTGGAAACCTCGAACGTTTCCAGCAGCAACTTATCCGTTTGTAGCAACCTTATCTGTCCAGTTTATAATTTCAAAGAAAAAGTGTCCCAGCCCCACAGTTTTTCCCCTCATCACAGTCCTGTTCCTCTGACATCATGGAAGTGGGAACTGTCCTCTCTCCATAGAGCACAGAGGTCCAGGCCTCTCCAGGACCACACTGACACCGAGCAGGCTCCAAGGGCCACCATGATGCCTGTCCTTGATTTTCCATCCTGCCCACGTCTGTCCTCCTTTCTGCTGGCTCTGCTGCTGAAACTCACAGGTGAGTGGGACCTCCCTCTGCCTGGTTACCGTTTCCTCCCCACCTGCTTCCTTAGAATTTCTTTGAAGAGGGATTTCCTTGACGCATCATAAAACAGACAGAATTTAGAGATCTAGACTTAAATGGCCTCCAGCACACAAAATCTCCCAGTGACTGTGTCTGTTTCACACCCTTGGGTCAGGTAAAGGACTCGTCCCTGTGATCAGCAGGCTGAACAGGACAAACACTACAGCTCTCATCCCCCAGCCACTGGGGACACAGGGTCTGTCTTTTCATTGGTCATCAGCACACATATGCTACCCACTAAGTGAAGGAAAACATCTTAGAAAAGATGAGATTATAAAAGCAAGAAAAGAATCCACAATGCCCCCATCGGGAGATAATCAGTGTTAAAGTTTTGCAGAGGTCTCAGTGTTCAGAGAATGTTGGTCAGAAGCATGCACTAGAGGTCTCTTTGGGTCAGTGATGGAAGCTGAGCCCTACAGTCTCCCTGGCTTAACTGTGTGGTTCTGCCTCTATTTTCTGAAAAAAAAAAAAAAAAAAAAAAAAAAAA
>SJYC01074425.1:0-20832 GCA_006408675.1 Madoqua kirkii
GAAAACTCTTAACTTCTTTCCATCAAATTGTCAAAAACAATTTCTCTGCAAGAGGAGGAAAGAGGCAACTTCCTGTATTATATGCAGGGATCCACAGCAAAGCCAGGAGCCCACACCAGACATTGTACTAGGATTCATTTTATACCTTTGACCCCTCTGGAGTAAAGGGGAGGAGTCTCTCATAAAGCTCACCTATACAGCCAAGAGGATGAGGCCAGAGGTCTACCTTCCTTCCTGTAGCTCTGCGGCCCAGGGAGGCCCTGCTACTCAACTCATGCTGGAGCTTCAACCCACCTGCCCATCATGAGCTTCCAGAAGTCTCTGGCCCGGACGACATCTCTGAGGATGCTAGATAGGCAAGGGCTGACAGAGAAGACAATGGCACCCCACTCCAGTGTTCTTGCCTGGAGAATCCCAGGGACAGGGAAGACTGGTGGGCTGCCGTCTATGGGGTCGCACAGAGCTGGACACAACTGAAGCGACTTAACAGTAGGATTAGGGAAAATCTCTAAGATGGGATGAGACACAGGAAGGAGCATAAGCTTCGGGTGTCATACTCCTTGGCTTTGGAAACCTCGAACGTTTCCAGCAGCAACTTATCCGTTTGTAGCAACCTTATCTGTCCAGTTTATAATTTCAAAGAAAAAGTGTCCCAACCCCACAGTTTTTCCCCTCATCACAGTCCTGTTCCTCTGACATCATGGAAGTGGGAACTGTCCTCTCTCCATAGAGCACAGAGGTCCAGGCCTCTCCAGGACCACACTGACACCGAGCAGGCTCCAAGGGCCACCATGATGCCTGTCCTTGATTTTCCATCCTGCCCACGTCTGTCCTCCTTTCTGCTGGCTCTGCTGCTGAAACTCACAGGTGAGTGGGACCTCCCTCTGCCTGGTTACCGTTTCCTCCCCACCTGCTTCCTTAGAATTTCTTTGAAGAGGGATTTCCTTGACGCATCATAAAACAGACAGAATTTAGAGATCTAGACTTAAATGGCCTCCAGCACACAAAATCTCCCAGTGACTGTGTCTGTTTCACACCCTTGGGTCAGGTAAAGGACTCGTCCCTGTGATCAGCAGGCTGAACAGGACAAACACTACAGCTCTCATCCCCCAGCCACTGGGGACACAGGGTCTGTCTTTTCATTGGTCATCAGCACACATATGCTACCCACTAAGTGAAGGAAAACATCTTAGAAAAGATGAGATTATAAAAGCAAGAAAAGAATCCACAATGCCCCCATCGGGAGATAATCAGTGTTAAAGTTTTGCAGAGGTCTCAGTGTTCAGAGAATGTTGGTCAGAAGCATGCACTAGAGGTCTCTTTGGGTCAGTGATGGAAGCTGAGCCCTACAGTCTCCCTGGCTTAACTGTGTGGTTCTGCCTCTATTTTCTGAAAAAAAAAAAAAAAAAAAAAAAAAAAAAAAAAATTTTGTAGAGTCTTTCCCCCAAGGACATTGGTCCGTGTTGGTAGAAGCTTTGAGTCCCAGTTGCCACAGAAGATAGCTTGAGGGGTTTAGATCAGATGAAGAAGGAAGCAGACCATTATCTGAGAGTGAGGAAGAGCTAGGAAGGCTTGGATCTTAAGGGAGTAAAATATGTGAGGCACTCTACACCCACTGGAGAATTTTAACTGACATCTAAACAAGGATTCATACCAATTTTATACAATCTCTTCAAAAAATTAGAAAAAGAAGCCACACTTCCCAACTCATTTTATAAGGAAATTACCTTGATAGCAACAGTAAATAAAGATTGTACATAAGAAAGAAAACTATAGCCCAATATATGTCATGAACTTAGATACAAAATTCCTCAACAACGAATTGGCAAATAGGATTTAACACTGTATAATGTTATAAATTATGACTAAGTCAGATCTTAGTTTCAATACTGAGAAAATCAATCATTATAATCCATCACATCAAATTAAAGAGGAAATAAATTGCATGATCATGTCAATTGATGCAGAAAAAGCACTTGACAGATCTAACACCTATTAATGATGAAAACTCTCAAAGGGAGGAATTTCCTCAACTTGATAACATCCACAAAAACCCTACAGCTGTCACTATACTCAATGGTGGAAGACAACGTTTTCTTTCTGAGATAAGGAAAAATGCAAAAATATCTATCCTCACAACTCTTATTCAACAAGTGGAGAGAGAGAGAGAGAGGAAGAAGGAAAGAATACAGATTGGAAATGAAGAAATAAAACTGCACATACCATGGGTTTCTACATAGAAAATCCCAAAGAATCTACTAAAAATCCACAAATGATCAATCAAATCAATCAAAAAACTCCCAGAACTGAGTTCAGCAAGATGGCAGGAAACAAGATCAACATACAAAATCAGTTGCATTTCTGCACTGAAACAAGGGCCTCCCTGGTGGCACAGCCTGCAATATGGGAGATCTGGGTTTGATCCCTGGGTTGGGAAGGTCCCCTGAAGGAGGGCCTGGCAACCTACTGCAGTATTTTCACCTGGAGAATTCCATGGACTGAGAATCCTGGTGGGCTACAGACCATGGAGTCTCAAAGAATTAGATACAACTGAACAACTAAGCACAGCACATACTGAAACAAGCATGTGACCATTTAAATTACCTCCAAGAAAGGTAATCAGTTCAGTTCAGTCTCTCAGTCATGTCTGACTCTTTGCAACCCCATGGATTGCAGCACACCAGGCTTCCCTGTCCATCACCAACTCCCAGAGCTTGCTCAAGCTCAAACTCACGTACACTGAGTCAGTAATGCCATCCAATCATCTCATATTTTGTCATCCCCTTCTTCTCCTGCCTTCAGTCTTTCCCAGGATCACTGGATCTTTTCCAGTGAGTCAGTTCTTCACATCAGTGGCCAAAGTATTGGAGTTTCAGCGTCAGCATCAGTCCTTCCAATGAATATTCAGGACTGATTTCCTTTAGGATTAACTGGTTGGATCTCCTTGCAGTTCAAGGGACTCTCAAGAGTCTTCTACAACACCACAGTTCAAAAGCATCAATTCCTCGGCATTCAGCTTATAGTCCAACTCTCGCTTCCATACATGACTACTGGAAAAACCATAGCTTTAACTAGATGGACCTTTGTCGGAAAAGTAACGTCTCTGCTTTTTAATATACTGTTGAGGTTTGTCATGGCTTTTCTTCCAAGGCACAAGCGTCTTTTAATTTCATGGCTGCAGTCACCATCTGCAGTGATTTTGGAGCCCAAGAAAATAAAGTCTATCACTTAGGTATAAACCTAATTTGTATCAAGAGCTGTGTGAAGCAAGCTACAAAACTGATCAAAAACATCAAGGAAGAACTGAATATGTATATTTATTTACATATAAATATGTATGACATGTTTATAGCTAGTAAGATAAATATTGTCAAGGTATCAGTTCTCCCCAACTTGATCTATATATTAAATGCAATCCTAGTTAAAAGCCAGCAGGTTAATTTATGGATAGTGACAGATTGATTCTGAAGTTTATATGATGGAACAAACGATCCAGAATAGCCTACACACTACTGGAGAAGAATAAAAGTGACTTTTCACAAAAATTAATTGAAAATGAATCATACGAGTATGCACTGGTAATAATAAAGTGCTGCAGTATTAAAAGTTGAATCATAAACCTAAATGTAAAACATGAAGCTATGTAGAAGAAAGTCTAGATGACCCACGGTATGGCAATGACTTTTAAAATAATACTTTATATTTCAAGATAGTTTTAGGTTCACAGCAAACTAACCACAAAGTACAAGGATTTCCCATACTACTCCCCACCCCCATGCATCCTTGCCTCTCTCTTTTTAGCATCCTCCGCTAGAGTGGTCATTTTGTTAGAACTGAGGAACCTGCAATGACAAGTTATTAACAGCCAAAGTCTAGAGTTTTCATTATGGTTCACTCTTGGTGTTGTACATTCCATGGATTTGGGCAAATGTGTTATGATAGGCATCCCCCAGCTTTATGGTATTATACAAGGCAGTTTCCGCACCCTAAAATTATCTGTGCTCTGCCTATTTTTCTGTTTTCATCCTAATCCCTGTCAAACATGGTACTCTTATTGTCTCTTAAGTTTTGCATGTCATATAGTTTCCTGTCTTGTAATTAGAATCCTGCAACGTGTGCATAGTAAGTTCCTTTAGTTGTGTCCAGCTCTTTGCGGCCCCATGGACTGTAGCCCACCAGGCTCCTCTGTCCATGGGATTCTCCAGACAAGAATACTGGAGTGGGTCGACGTGCCCTCCTCCAGAGGATCTTCCCAACTCAAGGAAGGAACCCACATCTCTCATGTCTCCTGCACTGGCAGGCGGGTTCTTTACCTTTAGCACCACCTGAGAAGCCCCTACAGCATATGGGCTCATCCTTTAAATTAGTAATAAACATTTAAGGTTCCTCCATATCCTTCCAGTGCTTATCTGCTCATTTATTTTGGTGCTGAATAATATCCCACTGTCTGGATTTACCACAATTTCTTTATCCATTCACCAACTGAAGATCTTTTTGTTTTCATGTTTTGAAAATTGTGAATAAAGTTGCTATAAGTTATGAGAGAGAGTGTGTTCCAGGCCTCTCTCAGCCTCTGGTAGCCTCAAACAGTCTTTAAATTATAGATGGTGTTTTCCATGTGTCTTTGCATCATCTTTCCATGCATGACAACTAAACTAAGCTGTGCCTGAATTCCTAATTCACATAAACCAAACAAAGATGAATAGGTGTTTCTTAAGTGCTGGGTTCCAGCCCTGGTGGATCCAGGGAATTCAAAGCAGGGATGGAGTTAGCATGTGGGAAAGGACTATTTAATTAGAAATACAAAGAGGTTAGGAAAGAATAGTGTAGTGGGAAATTTAGAGGAGGAAAGAGGCTGTATTCCTTGGTTTAAAGTCTGTCAACAAGAAAACTTATTTGCCTTAAAGTGTTGTTCTTTCCAAAGTCTAGTGCCACTCTCAGAAAGCACTAAATAAAGTTACGTAACAAGGACACAGCTATTTATAACAAAGAAAGAGGAGTACAGTGATTTATAACAAAGAGGAAGTTCATGAACCCAAAAGTCTAGTGTTGCTAACGTCAAAACTACTATATTCCTTTTTCTATATCCCAATGACATTGATTAATATCCTCCAGGTGCCTAAAAGATAAAGAATATGGAGGCCTGGCAGCAGTCACTGAATCAACAGTGAAACCCTTCACCAATATAATTCTTAGCTCTTTAGAAAAGCCTCTATATCTTTAGGATGTTTTAAGCTGTGTGCCTCTCGTGGTTGGGGGGCTGTAAATAATCACAAGTTGTAAAAGTCTCTAACTGTCAGGAAAGTTAGAGAGCCATCAGAGGGGTTTAAGCTGAGACACTCCTTTTATATGCAGGAGACTGTTAACTGGAACTCTAAGTTAACTCTTCCCAGAGAAAGGTGGTCAGGGATAGCCCCCTGTTATGTCAGAAGAGTGGAAAGCACAGTACAATAAAGCAGGCAGACTCTGGTTTGGGGGTAGATGCTCAGGAAAATCCAGGGGTACTCCGAGGCTTGATCTCAGCCTTTGCTTTTTTGCCAGGCTCCCTTCCTCATGAACTTTGCCACGGGCGGGATTCCCCATGCTGCCTCCCAGCACTTAAGCCAATAAGTTTGTGGTAATTTGTTATCCAAAGATAGAAAAGAAGTATGCTAGGCTTGAAAAATTATTCAAAGGGAAAAATCTTCCACAGTTTGTAGAACTTATCTTACATATATTCTGTGTATCTTCCATGAACTCAGTGTCAGTGCTCCCTATGTAATACTCAAGAACACATATCAAGAGCAGTACTGAGTACTAAGAATTTGTTGCATTGGGTTGGGCATCCATAAACGTTACACATTATAATAGCTGAGATGTTTCACATTGCAATAGCCAGTTTTATACCCCTTAAGGAAAATATACAGTTCATGGAGAATGCAAGTCTCAGTGTGTATCTGGGAACCTGGGCTCCCACATGAAGAAAGGGAGATGCCTGCATTTGAAAACTGCACTGTGTATATAGTATGCTGGTTATCAGCACAATGTCCTTAGCTTTGGGCCTTATCTCTAATTCTGGTTGTTGTTGTTCAGCCACTAAGTGTTGTTGTTCAGTCACTTTCACTCTCATTAAGAGGCTCTTAAGCTCCTTTTCAATTTCTGCCATTAGAGTGGTATCTGCATATCTGAAGTTGTTGATATTTCTCCCTGCAATCTTGATTCAGCTTGTGATTCTTCCAGCCTGGCATTTTGCATGATGTACTCTGCATAGAGGGCTCTCCTGGTGGCTCAGTCAGTAAAGAATCCGCCTGCAGTGCGGGAGACCTGGGTTCAGTTCCTAGGTCTGGAATATCCTCTGGAGGAAGGTATGGCAATCCACTCCAATATTCTTGCTTGGAGAATCCCCATGGACAGAGGAGCCTGGTGGGCTGCAGTCCATGGGATTGCAAAGAGTCAGACACAACTGAGTGATTATGCACAGCACAGCACTCTGCGTAGAAGTTACATAAGTGGGTGACAATATACAGCCTTATCATACTCCTTTCCCAATTTTGAACCAGTCCATTGTTTCATGTTTGGTTCTAACTGTTTCTTATTTATCTGCATACAAATTTCTCAGCAGACAGGTACATAGAGAAAAATCTGACTCAACTTTTATTTCACATTTTTTATTTACTATAAATCCATTCACGGGTTCATTGATGATATGTTTATTTAGTGCCGACTATGCTCGCTACGGGGTCACACAGAGTAGGACACGACTGAAGTGGCTTAGCAGCAGCATGCTCCAGTCTGGGGCTTCCCTAAAGGCTCTGCCGTTAAAGAATCTGTTTGCAATCAGGAACTGCAGGAGACACAGGCCCTTGGTTTGGGAAAATCCCCTGGAAGAGGGCATGGCAACCCACTCAAGTGTTCTTGCCTGGAGAATACCATGGACAGAGGAGCCTGATGGGCTGCCGTCCCTGGAGTCACAAAGTCTCGGACATGACTGAGTGACTAACACACACACACACACTGCAGGCTATCCTTATATCTTGATGGAGAAAGAAAGTTCCATTTTCCTTTCTACATGCTGGTCCTCTTCTCCTCATCCCACATGGCAATCAAATTTGCGATTTGCATACTTTAGTGCCAGTACATGTTGCTTAAGAGTGTGCAGTCAGACCCCCACCTTGATCTAGAATCAGACCCTCAGAACATTTTGCACCAAGACAAGGAATATGAGAAATGACATACAGTTTCTTTCTAGGAACTTCAATTGAAGACTTCCAGGTGAACCAGCCTGAGAGTTCAGTGTCAGCCAAGGTTGGAGATGTCATAACCTTGGGCTGCAACATTCCTGCACCATCTCCAGTAGGGCCTGTCTTGTGGTTCAAGGACGCTAGGCTAGGATGAAAATTAATCTACAGTTTCAATGGACGCCAATTCCCCCGAGTATCCCAAGTGGTAAATCCAATGGCCAACCAAACAGACTATTCCATCCATATCAGTGATGTGTCGCCTAAGGATACTGGCATGTATTACTGTGTGAAGTTAACAATAGGGCATCCTGACATGGCATATAAAGCTGGCCCAGGCACCTATGTGTCTGTGAATGGTAAGTACAATTTGACAAATTCCATCTTCCTAATTTTTAAGATATGTTTTTAAAAATCTTCAACTTGTACCAAATCATTACTCTACACTGGATACTGTACTCCTTCACTCACAGTCTGCCCTATTGGCTGGGATTCTGCAGATGGCCCTTCTGATCCTTCTGGCATCCTATGCCCAATATTGAATCAGGCTGAGTTGACAGGCTATGCCCTTCTTTAATGGCCACCAGAAACCAAATTAAGGACAGTGGACATTCCCCGTTGAAAAGATGTTGTGTAGGTAAAATTCACGACATGTGTGCACTCTATGAACATGTCCAAAAAGTTAGAAAACTGAGAGTTGGGAGGCTTGTTTAGAAAACCCCTCTTAGAGAGGTTGAGTCACTCTCCTAGCGCTTGACCTTACCCTGAGAATCTGCCTTGAGCATTGCACTCCAAGCTCTGTTGTCCTTTTATTCTCAGAGGACAGCCCGTGCTTCTTACTCCTTGCCACTCTGAACTAATTTCATGAAATACAGTGACATTAGAGTATCCTCTGTTCTGCTGGGAAAACTTGTCTTCTCCAGTAATGTTTTCCTCAAGTTCAGCCGCATTCCATGGCATCTAACTGGCCATGGAAAATTCACACATTGATTTCACCTTGAAATATATGGGTGTAGATAGCTTACCTGCCATTCTCTCCTGGCTTCAAGAGTTCCCTTGTCTCCCTACCCACATCTTAGGCCATCTGTGATTTGATGCTTTGATAACTTGAAAGGAGAGATTATTATCAGGACCTGATATCATGTGAGGTAGTAAGGTTGGTGGTAGTGGGAGTTAGGGGTCAGTGGTGGACCCTCAGAATTGATGCAATCCCTTGAGGCTCTTCTCTCTTTTTGTTGAGTAGAATCAACTGTCCACTTCTTTCCTCTTGAAAGTGAAAGTCAGTCGTGTCTGACTCTTTGTGATTCCATGGACTGTAGCCCATCAGTCTCCTCCATCCATGGGATTCTCCAGACAAGAGTACTGGAATGGGTTGCCATTTCCTTCTCCAGGGGATCTTCCTGACCTCGTGATTGAACCCAGGTCTCCCGCATTGTAGGCAGACACTTTACCGTCTGAGCCACCAGGGAAGTCCCTCTTGAGGAGATAAGTAAAAGACTCACACTCTGCCTTCAAGAATATATGCCCACCTGATTTTTAGGTTTCTGATTTCTTTACTTCCTCTTTCTTTACACCCCTCAGCATTAATGTCTCTGAAAAATCGGTGACTGATTATCCTTCAGAGGAGAGGTGAAGGCCAATGCCAAGTTCTCTGGATGTGTGGGGTGGGCAGAGGAGACTTGGATCCATCTCCAAGTGTATTGAGCAATTTTGTGCATTTAGATAAGAAGACGATTTATTTCTATGAACATTACCCATTCACAAACCCAGCCCTCCCTATCTATCTTCCTCTTCTTTTACATAGGGGCTAAGGAATGAAATTGGGGAGATGATTCATCTAGTCCTCTGAATTGACTCCCCTCTGTTAGCACATGGGGAAAGAGCTACCTGCACTTGCAGTGGCCACTTTAAACTCAGTGTGTGGGTACTCATACATGTCACTATGAGTTTTGAGTTTCTTTTCAGGAGTCACACATGAGATGTTCAAGGTGCAGCAAGCTGAGCTATCACAGACTGTGTCACCTGGGGAAACACTCACTTTGAGTTGCAGCATACCAGATTCATTTCCAAATGGACCCGTCTTATGGTTCAAGGGGACTGGACCAAATCGTGAATTAATTTATAATTTTCAAAGGGGTCGCTTTCCCAGAGTAAACCAAATTGGAAACATGGCTAAAGCTGGCAACAAAGACTTTTCCATCCGCATCAGTGAAATCTCTCTTAAAGATGCTGGCATGTACTTCTGTGTGAAGTTCAAAGAGGGCAAACCTGACATAGAGTACCAGTCAGGTCGGGGCACCAAGGTGACTGTTACTGGTGAGTTTGATTCTTCTACCTTCTGTCATTCTTCTACCTTCTACCCTACCTTGTGACAGTAATAATGTCCTCTAGTCATTGAACAACTACATTCTGCTAGAAACTGTCAAAGGTACAGTGTACCTTGATCTTGTCATTCTCTCAGAGACCTGTGATTTAAGTTTTTTATGGGAGGAGACTCTGAGATTCAGAAAGGTTGATGAGTGATGAGAGACATTTTGTTTAACACTCCAACATTCAACCCACCCTCAATAGCTAGGCTAGACCAATTAAGATAGTTTCACCCCTACTGGCAGGTGACTCAGATGAGACTGATAAGTCAAAGAGCCATAAGAGAAATCTGGGAAACTAACACAATTTTCTCCCCTGTTGGCTAGGAACAAGAAATAATTTTGTCCCGGATACTCCAGGCAGACATTTTTTGGCCACGAGGGGAACCAACTTGAATAAAAATCCACTCTAGAGAAGTGCAAAAATGTAAAGAATGTGGGTTGACAACATTGAATATCTGTATTGCTCTGATTCCAACCCACCTCTGGACCTCCAATGATAGGAGAGAAAACCTCTCCTTTAAGCCTGTCTGCTAAAGTCAGCACCGTCCTAATGGATGCCAGCTGATAAAGAGCATCCACGGAGCACTGAAGTACAATTTCCAATCAGTTTTTTCTGTTTCTAAAATCTTACTGTATTTTTCTATTTTTATTATGACCTCTGAGCAATACCCGGCCCAAGGAATAATTAAACTGGTGATATGAAAACATTACTGTTTATTGGGCATCTACTATATTCCAAACACTTTCCCTATATTATTATAGTTACCTGCTTTGCAACTTGAGCGTGACAATGCCTGTCCTCGCTGCCAGATGAGTAAACTGAAACTCAAGGGGATTCAGGAGTACAGACAATAGGGGATAGAGGTGAGGTTGGTCTGGGCTCTCTTCAGTATGCTTTATATTAGTGGAGAACCTTTTCTTACAAGGCGGAGGAACTTAATACATTAGTTTAATGACCTTCCTCCCTCCAAAGAAAAGAAAGGAGTTGCGTGATCCTATACCTGAGGAGAGTCTAGCTTCCTCATGTGTTCAAGGCATGAGTCAAGAACAGAAAGTCTGGATTTGGGCTCACAGCCTCCAAGGCTTTTCCTCTCTGAAATTCTCTCAGCTCTGTCGCTTCCTATATTTGTCATTCTTGCTTGTATGTAGGCCTTACCCATCCAATAAAGAAAATGTTGACATTCATTCCCTCATCTTAGCAACCAGCATGGGAAGAGAGCTCCTTTTTCCCTAGACTCCACAAATGAGTCCCAGTGAATCACTCAAATTTGCCTTTCCTGTGCCTTTTGCTTGCTCATAATTGCAAAGGGGAGGAGGTATCAGGTAGAAAAATCATCAACCCATTGAAACAAGTGCTTAACAGACTGAAAGCAGCATGTGTCTGCCTCAAGGTCTGAACGCTTCCTTTAACGTAGAAGAACACTGAGACCCAGAGGCTGGAAGGTACACGGGCAGTTCTCTCGCTCCCATAATCCTTTAGGTTTATGGCTTTGCCTTCTTCCTAATGAGAAGACTCCAGTTAGAGTGGAGGTGGAGGTGTGCATGAGGACCATTTAGAGGGAAATTATCGTGAATGAGTTCAATTTCCCTATTAAAGTACAAATAGGTACCATTTATATATGATAAATGAGAAGTACACATTCATACAGTTTTTAAATACTCAGCTAAGTATACATTTGCTGTAACTAACTGTCATAATTTTAGGGTTTAAAACAACAGGGATAGACTTATGTCACATATTCGTGACATAGACTTAGGTCACAAATGGCATGACAGTGTGAGGAGCTCCACGAATCTACTTGCCAGTGAAACTGGCAAAAAAAAAAAAAATTATTTAAAGGAGTGACTTTAGCAATAGAGCAGACTAGGAAGGTCCGCAGCCTTTGTTCTCCAGTCACGAGAAAGGATTCCAGTGAAAGCTGTAGGAGTGTGCAGTGATTTTTATAGTCATACTCCTCCTTCAATCTAGTGTAGCAGCACAACTGGGAGGAAACCTTATGTGCCTGCTCCACCCTTGGAAACACAGTGGGCCATTCATCCAACATTGTGACTTGTCTTGGGGCTGACTGTGGGATTAGTTTCTGTATTATCTGACTCAGAACTCTAACAGGAACAGCAGTACAGTTTAGAAGTGCAGAAAACAGAAGCCACTGAGGAGATTTCATTAGAGCTTATGATTTTTATAGTCATACTCCTCCTTCAATCTAGTGTAGCAGCACAACTGGGAGGAAACCTTATGTGCCTGCTCCACCCTTGGAAACACAGTGGGCCATTCATCCAACATTGTGACTTGTCTTGGGGCTGACTGTGGGATTAGTTTCTGTATTATCTGACTCAGAACTCTAACAGGAACAGCAGTACAGTTTAGAAGTGCAGAAAACAGAAGCCACTGAGGAGATTTCATTAGAGCTTTAGATATTAGGCAGTTCCACAGAAAGACAGTGGGTATATGAGATTGAGAACTCCTAAGAAACAGGCAAGCTAAGCATAATGACCAACCTAGATAGCATATTCAAAAGCAGAGACATTACTTTGCCAACAAAGGTCCGTCTAGTCAAGGCTATGGTTTTTCCAGTGGTCATGTGTGGATGTGAGAGTTGGACTGTGAAGAAAGTTGAGCACCGAAGAATTGATGCTTTTGAATTGTGGTGTTGGAGAAGACAAAATCTTGAGAGTCCCTTGGACTACAAGGAGATCCAACCAATCCATCCTAAAGGAGATCAGTCCTGGGTGTTCAATGGAAGGACTGATGCTGAAGCTGAAACTCCAGTATTTTGGCCACCTCATGCGAAGAGTTGACTCACTGGAAAAGACCCTGATGCTGGGAGGGATTGAGGGCAGGAGGAGAAGGGGACAACCGAGGATGAGATGGCTGGATGGCATCACCAACTCGATGGACATGGGTTTGGGTAAACTCTGAGAGTTGGTGATGAACAGGTTTGGGTAAACTCCGGGAGTTGGTGATGGACAGGGAGGCTTGGCATGCTGCAATTCATGGGGTCGCAAAGAGTTGGACACCACTTGAGTGGCTGAACTGAACTGAACTGAACTGAAGCATAAACAGCCTGTTGTTCAGTCACTCAGTCATGTCTGACTCTTTGAGACCCTATGGACTGAAGCACACCAGGCTTTCCTGTTCACCATCTCCTGGAGCTTGCTCAAACTCATGTCCATTGGGTGATGCCATCTAACCACCTTGTCCTCCCTCTGTCGTCCCCTTCGCCTCCTTCCTAGAGTCAGAGTCTTTCCTAATGAGTCAGCTTTTTGCATTAGATGGCCAAAGTGTTGGAGCTTCCGCTTCAGTATCAGTCCTTCCAATGAATATTCAGGACTGATTTCCTTTAGGATGGATGGGTTGGATCTCCTTGCAGTCCAAGGGACTCTCAAGAGTCTTCTCCAACACCACAGTTCAAAAGCATCAATTCTTTGGTGCTCAGCTTTCTTTATGGTCTAACTCTCACATCTATACATAACTACTGGAAAAACCACAGCTTTGACTAAATGGACCTTTGTTGGCAAAGTAATGTCTCTGCATTTTAATATATTATCTAGGTTGATCATAGCTTTTCTTCCAAGGAGCAAGTGTCTTTTAATTTTGTGTCTGCAGTCACCAGCTGCAGTGATTTTGGAACCCAAGAAAATAAAGTCACTATTTCCATTGTTTCCCCATCTATTTGCCATGAAGTGATGGGACCAGATGCCATGATTTTTGTTTTTTGAATGTTGAGTTTTAAACCAGCCTTTTCACTTTGCTCTTTCACCTTCATCAAGAGGCTCTCACAGCCTAGAGAAGATATATCCCCAGAGAAGACTTGAAAGGCCCCAGAATCTAGCCAGGATGATTGAAGAAGGCATTCCTCTGCACAAAGCCAGTCCATAAAGAGATGGTTGTTTTTGTTCATTCAGGCTACTGTACCAAAACAGCATATACTGAGAAGTTCATAAATAATAGAAATTTATTTCTCATAGCTCTGGAGGCTGGAAATCCAAGATCATCGCACCAGCATGGTGAGGTGAGGGCTCTCTTCTAGTTCAAAAACCTCTTGTATCCTCACGTGGCAGAAGCAGCTAGGGAGCTCTGTGTGGCCTGTTTTATAAGGTCTTACTACCATTTCTCATGATTCCAGTCTTACGAGCTAAGTATCTCCGAAGACTCCTCCTACTAATTCTATGACATTCAGGGCGTAGGATTTCAAATAAGAATTTGGGAAGACATAAAAACGGTGTGTTCAAATGTCCAAATTTCAACCAAAGACCAGAAAGTGTACTAGGAAAACATGACCTAATCAAATGAAAAAAATGAAAGCTCCAGAAACTGACTGTAAAGAAACTCAGATTGTGTCTCAACTCACACATAAAATTATTTTCTAATTTTCCTTGTTATGGCTTCTCAGATACATACATCATTTAAAAGCAGACATTTAGTTAACAATTACATAGAATTTTTAAAAAGTATCTTTGATATTAATTTCTTTAAATGCTTTCTTCCTTGCAATCACTCTCTGTGTTTTTTCAGTCTTCTAACTTTATTGAGGCTTTTAATGGCTAAGTCAGATCTCTCTTGGTAAATGTCACATTGCCCTTGAAAATATGTGGGATATTTTCAAATATCTTTTGATGTTGATATCTAGCATAATTCCACAGTGATAAAAGTATAGACTTTATGATTTCAACATCTTTGGACCACGAAATTTTTGCACCTTGTTTTACATCCCTGGGTACGTTCCAGTGTCTTCTAGTTTATAGTCTATGGAAACTTGAGTAGTATCCTACTGTTTTGTGAAAATTTCATACATCTTAATTATGTTAAATTGGTTTATAGTGCTCTTCAGGTCTACTATATCCTACCTCTCTGTATATTCATTCTATTAATTTTGAGAGTTTGATATCAAACCTCTAACTAAAAATCTTAATTTATCTACTTTTTTAAGTAATTATTAAATAATTATTATTTTACTTACTTTTAAGTAATTATTATTTTTGAATAATCTTAACATATAAAAGTAATTATATTACAATTGTAATATTGAACTATATGTAACCTTGTTCTGTATTTTCCAAGTCTTATGTAAATTACTTTCATAATTTTAAAAAGAAGAAAAAATCAGCTGAGATATGAAGAAGTATGGAGCTGAGCCCAGACAAAATTATCAACCCACAGAATCACACATTAAATAAATGGTTATTGTTTTAAACCACAGCAGTTCTGGTGTGATTTGTTACCCAGCAGTAGCTAAACAATACAATGCTTTGCCTACTAAAATTTAAACATTTTTTCATTTTAAATAAAACTTAAGAAATAGCTGAGAAAGGAAATCACATAGATAAGTGGCTGATTCATGAGGATGACATGGAGGTCCTGAGAATCTTGTGGAATTTTCTAGGTCTGTGGTCTATTCAAAGAGGCTTCAATATATCAGGTCCTCAACAGGAGAGCAAGTAGAGGCAGTAACGGGATTTACCGATGGTACCATGAAAGGTACGAAAGGCCATATAGGACCAGCCACATCTCAAGAGACCCCAAGTGAAAAGTGCTCAAGGAGCAGGTCAGACCACCTCTGAAACAGACTCAGACCCCAAGACAGTGTTCAGACCCAAGGCCCACCATTCCATCCAGAAAGAAACTTTAGCTTCCTCTGTACCCAGGACCACCTGCAGTAGGAAAGAAGAAGGGAAGCACTGAAAACTTGAGCTTTTTTTCCTAAAAAAGACTGAGTTAACCTAAGAGAGAATGATGGCAGCGTATCAGTGCTTACTCTACCCCATAAATGCAACCATATTTATTTTAATTTTATAGATCAGGAGTGTTCAATGATTGTCCTAGGGTCACACAGCCAGATTTGGGTAAAGCCACAATCTAAATCTAGACAGTACAGCTAAAGAGGCTATCAGAACATGGAAAAGCCTGGGATTAGTTAGCAAACTTAATTTTTCCTTCCTAATAACTGGCACGATGGAGGAGGGGGTGATTCTTGAGAAAGTTTAGATCAGTTACAGAAAATTAAGATGCCACAAAACAAATTTTTGCACAATCTGAGTGTGTTACATTTGGACCCCAGAAAATGGAGCTTTAGAGTGTTGCCCACAATTATACAATTAGGAAGTGAGTCTGTGCCCACCCTCCAATGCCAAAAGGAGGCCATTAGGGGTCTTGATTTATAATCAGTCCTTCTGAAGCAAATGTTACTTCCTCTGTTTCCTACATATTATGAATAATGATGGATAATATGTTTGCCCTTTATATTATGCTAGGCCCTCATGCATATATGTCATGTCATTCCTGCACTTAGGAAGGGATTGCTCCTGTCCCCATTTTACAGATGAGGCAACAAAGCCTTGACAATGACAAGTGACTTTGAAAGGTCACACAACCAGGAACAGGCAGACCCAATTCTCTATTTTTATTTTAGACTTTTTATTTTATATTGGGGTATAGTCAGTTAACAATGCTGTGGTAGTTTCAGTTGAACAGTGAAGGGACTCAGCCATACATATACATGTATCCATTCTCCCCTAAACTACACTCCCATCCAGACTGCTACATGACATTGAGTAGAATTCCCTGTGCTGTATAGTAAGACCTTGCTGGTTATCAGTTTTAAATATAGCAGTGTGTACATGTCCGTTCCAAACTCCTTAACTGTCCCTTCCCCCTACCAGTCATAAATCTGTGTGTCTCTGTTTTGCAAGCTCATCTGTGTCATTTCTTTTGAGATTCCACATATAAGGGATGTCATACAATATTTCTTCTTCTCTAGAGGCAGACGCAATTCTTGATCCAAAGTCAGGCTGACTTGAGGCCACACCGTGACAGCTGTGTTCATCTCCCTCCCAGGATGGCAAGGACAGGGTCTTGGAAAGGTCATTAAGGTTTTGACAGTGAATACAGGAACTACTGCTCAGATATGAAAGCCGGAAACCCTTCCATTCTCCTTCTTCCTCTTACATGAGCAGCTTTTTTTGTTGTAGCAAAAATACTTCCCCAAGTAGTCCTGGCAATGAGAAGCAGAAAAGGCCTTGTATACGGACCCTACTTCAGACTCCAAGGCACATCAGAGAGTAGAATGGTGGTCAGTCTAGGGGACCATAGGAGGTGCCCTGTGCCCCCTCTGATGTCCACCCTGACATCCCTGGCTCATTCACCTCCCTGCTCCTGGCTGCTGGTGCTGCTCCTTGTCCTCTCCGGTGAGTAGGATCTGAGACAGAAGAGGATCCACCTCTGTCTGACCCCAGAGACAGGTGCCAGGAGAGGCCTGACCCCTATCAGACGGAGTGGGAGGGAGAAGCTGAGAATATCTCTGATCCCAGCAGAATTCAGACCAAGTGTCTGGAGAAGCAGAACTTTTAGGGCAGCACAGGGAAGCCAAGCTCCCAGGCTCTGGGCTCACAACACTGTGTTCTGGCTCAGGTACTTGTTAGCCCATCTACAAAGAACCACTCTTTGGGATCTTTCTTTAGGGATGCTGTGAGTTATTAAATACTAATATAAAAATAGTGAGGCTCAGCCCAGTACCGGCTACATAATTTGCCCAGCCCTGTGCATAATGAAACCACAGGTCCTTTGTTCCAAAGATATTAAGAATTTTAAAACAGCAACTTAGAGCATTAAGGCAAGCATGAGGCCCTTCTAAGCTTTGGGCCCTGTGCAACTATACAAATCAAACATCCGTAAGGCAGTGGGGCTCTGTAAAATGAGACTAATCCCAGGGCCCATCTCATGACTTTGTGTGAGATAATACCCATAAATACCTGGCACAATGAAAAGATTTAATAACTATTGGCTACTACTATCATACCCATGTCTCCTCTAAGTCAGGAGCTGATTTAGCTCCTGAGTTTGGGGGCTTCCAGTTACAACTCAGACTTGGAGCCCAGAACCCTTTGATCAACCAGACAAGATGTGTGGCTCTCAGTGGGCTCATTCTGTCCCCTGGCCATCTGGGTCTCTGCTCCAGGCCATACTGAGATCTAGATTCTGTTCATTGCACCTTGGGTTCCCTGGAATGGTCAGCCCCAAAAGAGGTTTCCTTGAGTAAAGTGTGAGTCATAATTCTTAGTAACTCATTTCACAAATACTTCGAGTGTCCCTTAGGTGTTAGGCACTAGGTTAGGAAATCATATATCTAAACAAACCAGAGTAAAATATATTCAAAATATTTGTGGAAAATAGTGGTTTCTAGCAGACTTCCAAAAGAGAACCCCTTGACAGGGATCATGAAAACCAGAGCGTGCAGATAGAAAATGGGTGGGATGGAATCCCAGAGCTGTGGGGAAGAGACTAGCCCAGCTTTACAAAAAGGGCAGAGACAAAGCATCCCGGACATTTCCCAAAGTCTGTGTGATAACACAGAAGGAGAATCAAGAAAAGGGGAGTGAGAAGGGGTGAGAGGCACAGGGCCTTATTCCAGGCTCCAGTTTCCTCTCTGCTGTTTCACTTTCCCAGACTTGCCCCAGCTGGGATAAAAACCATGAGACTTTCTGAGCCCTCACCCTCTCCACTGCCTCTTCTACGTTAGTTCTCCCCTTCTCATAACACACAGAAGCTTCATCGTCATAAAATCTTAATAGCTTTATTGAGGTACAACTGACATAAAGCAAACTGTACGTGTTTAAGGTGTGCAATTTGACACGTTTTGTGGGACTACTTCAGACTCCAAGGCACATCAGAGAGTAGAATGGTGGTCAGTCTAGGGGACCATAGGAGGTGCCCTGTGCCCCCTCTGATGTCCACCCTGACATCCCTGGCTCATTCACCTCCCTGCTCCTGGCTGCTGGTGCTGCTCCTTGTCCTCTCCGGTGAGTAGGATCTGAGACAGAAGAGGATCCACCTCTGTCTGACCCCAGAGACAGGTGCCAGGAGAGGCCTGACCCCTATCAGACGGAGTGGGAGGGAGAAGCTGAGAATATCTCTGATCCCAGCAGAATTCAGACCAAGTGTCTGGAGAAGCAGAACTTTTAGGGCAGCACAGGGAAGCCAAGCTCCCAGGCTCTGGGCTCACAACACTGTGTTCTGGCTCAGGTACTTGTTAGCCCATCTACAAAGAACCACTCTTTGGGATCTTTCTTTAGGGATGCTGTGAGTTATTAAATACTAATATAAAAATAGTGAGGCTCAGCCCAGTACCGGCTACATAATTTGCCCAGCCCTGTGCATAATGAAACCACAGGTCCTTTGTTCCAAAGATATTAAGAATTTTAAAACAGCAACTTAGAGCATTAAGGCAAGCATGAGGCCCTTCTAAGCTTTGGGCCCTGTGCAACTATACAAATCAAACATCCGTAAGGCAGTGGGGCTCTGTAAAATGAGACTAATCCCAGGGCCCATCTCATGACTTTGTGTGAGATAATACCCATAAATACCTGGCACAATGAAAAGATTTAATAACTATTGGCTACTACTATCATACCCATGTCTCCTCTAAGTCAGGAGCTGATTTAGCTCCTGAGTTTGGGGGCTTCCAGTTACAACTCAGACTTGGAGCCCAGAACCCTTTGATCAACCAGACAAGATGTGTGGCTCTCAGTGGGCTCATTCTGTCCCCTGGCCATCTGGGTCTCTGCTCCAGGCCATACTGAGATCTAGATTCTGTTCATTGCACCTTGGTTCCCTGGAATGGTCAGCCCCAAAAGAGGTTTCCTTGAGTAAAGTGTGAGTCATAATTCTTAGTAACTCATTTCACAAATACTTCGAGTGTCCCTTAGGTGTTAGGCACTAGGTTAGGAAATCATATATCTAAACAAACCAGAGTAAAATATATTCAAAATATTTGTGGAAAATAGTGGTTTCTAGCAGACTTCCAAAAGAGAACCCCTTGACAGGGATCATGAAAACCAGAGCGTGCAGATAGAAAATGGGTGGGATGGAATCCCAGAGCTGTGGGGAAGAGACTAGCCCAGCTTTACAAAAAGGGCAGAGACAAAGCATCCCGGACATTTCCCAAAGTCTGTGTGATAACACAGAAGGAGAATCAAGAAAAGGGGAGTGAGAAGGGGTGAGAGGCACAGGGCCTTATTCCAGGCTCCAGTTTCCTCTCTGCTGTTTCACTTTCCCAGACTTGCCCCAGCTGGGATAAAAACCATGAGACTTTCTGAGCCCTCACCCTCTCCACTGCCTCTTCTACGTTAGTTCTCCCCTTCTCATAACACACAGAAGCTTCATCGTCATAAAATCTTAATAGCTTTATTGAGGTACAACTGACATAAAGCAAACTGTACGTGTTTAAGGTGTGCAATTTGACACGTTTTGTGGGCATTGGACATGTTTCGTACCTGTGAACTTATCACCAAGATAATCAAGATGATGAATGAATCTAACACTCATAAAAGTTTCCTTGCATCCTTTCCATTCCTCCTCCCCAGGCAACTGCTTCTCTGTCTCCCATCGCTGTCTCCCATCACTACAGTTTAGTTTGCACTTTCTAGAAATTTATACAACAAACATGCAGTACATACCCTTGTTTGCCTGGCTTCTTTCATTCATTGCGATTATTTGAGGGTCATGCATGGTTTTGCACATATCAATAGTCATGTTTTGTCTATCTACTGTATGGATAAACCATAGTTTGTTTCTCCACTCACTTATTGACAGACATTTGGGTTGTTCGCAGTTTGGTGTGGACATATGCTTTTATTTCTCTTGGGAAAATACTAAGAATGAAAGGACTGGATCATATGGCAGGTGATTGTTTAACTTTTAAAGACACTGCCTTAAAGTTTTGCAAAGTGATTTACCATATTATATTTTCATCATCAATGTAGGAGAATGACATTTCCCCCATATCCTTGCCAACATTTGGTATGGTCAGCCTCTTCAATTTTAGTCATTCTGAAAAGTAGTATCTCATTGTGGTTTTAATTTGCAATATGCAGTTGGATCTTATTTTTTTTGTCCAATGTGACAGTTTCTAACTTTTTCTGAGAATATTTAGACCATTTACATTTAAAATAATTTTTGATATGATTGGGTTTAAATCTACTAACTTCTTATCTATCCTACTTGTTCTTTACTCCCTTTTGCTTCTTCTTCTGTCTTCATTTGGTAATTTAATACTTTTATAATGCTATTTTCTCTCTTTTATTGGCCTATTAGCTATGATTTTATTTTGTAATTTAGTGATTTCTTTAGGGTTTACAATATATTAATACCTCTTTATCAACATCTACTTTAAGTCTGTCTCTTATACACATCTAGATGTGTATAAGAGACAGCTGCTTTTGATAGGTCCATACCATTTCTGTCCTTTATT
>SJYC01074426.1:0-63384 GCA_006408675.1 Madoqua kirkii
ATTTTATTTTGTAATTTAGTGATTTCTTTAGGGTTTACAATATATTAATACCTCTTTATCAACATCTACCTTAAGTGATATAATACCTCTTTATCAACATCTTACCTTAAGTGATATCATACCATTTCACATATAGTATAAGAACCTTAAGATGGTACTAATGTTCTCCCCACCTCAATCATTATTCTATTGTTACCTTAACTTTACTTATACATGTGTTATACGCCTCACTCTAGAATGTTATTATATTTTATTGTTTGGGGACCTTGTTTTTCAGATTTGCTACGTGGGAGAGAGTACTTCTCTCTAGGCAGAGTACTCTCTTCTGTGTAGTCTACCCATGACCCTGTTGATCAGGAGTTTTTCCAGTTTTACAGATGGGAGCAGGCATTATTCTCAGTGCTCTGCTGGGTGATGGGCACGATTTAGTGCATATGTGTGAGGACACTACTGAGGGCGGGGAAATGAGCACCAGCAGGAATTAGAGAGGATGAGGTCTCACCACTCATATAGTGGTGTTTGGGGTGAGTATTGCTGAACTTCCTGGAACTAAGGACACCAAGGACAAACAGAATCCCTGGGACTGAACATGGGGTGTCCGCTGGTCACAACTGTGGGCAGTTCTTAGTGGCTAACGGCACATATCTCGCTGAAGATGGGAGGGAAATGAACTTTGAATTCCACAACCCTTCCTCAGATCCTCTTAGAAGGGAATCTTTGCTTCACCTTTCTACTCCCCTCCTGCACTGAAAACTAAGAAACACCATGATACAAACTTAAGACCTGGAATGAGACTGAGTTATTCCCAAGGCCTGATGAAAGCACAGATGAAGGGAAACTCGGAGCACAAAGCTGATGACCCCGTGGTGAGCTTATTACTTATAAGTTCTCCATTTTATAGTCCAGCTCTCTCTCTCCAGACAGCTGCTTCATCTCCTCTTTCACTTCCCTCTCCAACAACACCCCTCGAATGGTCTAAGCAATTGTTCTTGACCAGTTAAATGGCTGGTTTATGTTAAGTTTGCCTCTCAGGACTCCAAGTTCCTCTAGCCCTGCACGAAGCCTTTTTTCCTCTGTTGCAGGAGTTTCTGAGCAGAGCAAGGGGAGTAAGTGGCAGGTGCTGCGCCCGAGGGCCCCATCCTCATGGCAGAAGGGGAGACACTCCTGCTGAGATGTACAGTAGTCGGCTCCTGCACTGATGACATGATAAAGTGGGTCAAGGTGAGCAACCAGGACCAGCAAGAAATTTACAGCTTCAAGCATGGCTTCTTCCCTGGGGTGGTGCCTATGATGCAGAAGATGCTGGAGCCACTTAATTGCGACTATTCCATCTATATCCACAATGTCACCAGGAAACATGTTGGAACCTATCACTGTGTGAGATCTGATGGCTCAAGTGAGCACTCAGGAAAGACGCTGGATGGAGGCACCTCCGTGCTTGTGAAGGGTGAGTATCGGGCCCTGCAGGTCACAACCGTCTGCTCTGATCTATCTCCCTTTACCTGCATCATTCACCTTTACCCACAATCAAGCTCTGCTCGCAAAACCTCAGTGACGTACAACAATTCGTGTGTCTCACTCACATTTACAGGCAGCTGGGCTGGTTCTATTCTGCATGTCTTATTCCAGGGCCCAGACTGGCCAGAGTACATATTTCTCATGGAGATAGCAGAAGCACAGAGGGAAAGTCCCAACACCTTAAGCACATTTCAAGCTTCTACCTGTTTGCCTGCTGTTAATAACAAATAGCCCATTGGCTAAAGCAAGTCACATGGCTAAGGTCAAAGGTAAGAGGCAAGGAAGTATACCCAACCACTGTGAGGCCACAGTAAGAGTTTGGATATGCCACAGTATCAGAGGAGAGTCAAGAACTGGGGCTGATCATTTAATCCCCAAGTAACCAGTCATGCCATCTCAAAGTCCACCAGTGGTGACCTGGACACCCATATGGTCTGTCATTCAATAGGAATGTGTTCTTAACTTAGTCATTTCAGGTCAACATCCTTCAAGTGCTTAATTTGTGAAATGGCAATATAATTCCTGTTTCAAAGGATATTCAGGTGATGAAATAGAAGAACTGATGTTGTGAAACTCTTGTAAATTGTTGACTTGGAGGCTATCTGTGTGTGTGTGTGTGTGTGTGTGTGTGTCAGGGTAGGGAGTGGAGATAGGGGGTTCATTTATCTTAATGCAAACATTTCAGAAACCCTTCTCTGACTCCTTCCAAGCTTCTCTTGGTCCTGCAGTCTTCTGGCTTTTCAACCTCAGAAGAATTTTCTAAGCCACCTCCTCTACCAGATTGAGAATTCTAGGGCACGGCATTTATGTTTTGCTGAGCTTTCTTTTCCCCAGTCCTAGCAACAGCACATAGTAGGTACTGAGAACTTTACTAAGTGAATCAGCTATTGAACAATGAGGGAATGTGGGAGGGAGTAGGTGAGTGAAGAAAACAAGGGAAGGAAAGGGAGGAAATCAGTGAACTGTGGAGGGAGAGAGAGAACAATAAAGTCCTCTCTTTGGATTTAGGACCTGGGAACACAGGGCCAGACCTCTGGATCATCCAACCCCAGGAATTGGTGTTGGCATCTCCTGGAGACACCGTCTTTCTGAATTGCACAGTGCTTGGAGTTGGTCCCCCAGGACCCATCAGGTGGTTTCGGGGGACTGGTCTGAGCCGAGAGGCCATCTACAACTTTAGAGGCATCTCCTACTCCAACGTGACTGCGGTCCAGGCCTCCAACAATGATTTCAGCATTCTTCTGCATGGCATCTCCACCGAGCATGCAGGAACTTACTATTGTGTAAAGTTTCAGAGTAAACTCAACAGGCAGTACCTATCCGGACAGGGCACCAGGTTGAGAGTCAAAGGTGAGACAGGCAGTCATGGAGGTGTTGGGGGACAGAGGGAGGTGGTCCACCCGAAAATTTTCACTGTGTCACAAGCTCTTTTTAGCCTCAAAGTCATTTACATAGGCTATTAATGCTTCCTCCTTTTCTATGGAGAGTTTCTACTCATCCTTCAAGGCCTAGCATAAATAGCCCCTCCTCTGTGAAGTCTTCTCCTTCTCCCAGGCAGAGTTGATTTCTCCCCATTCTGGGCTCCACAGAGCTTTGTACAGACTCTTAATGATTTAACAAACATGCATGGGTGCCTTTGACGGCCACACGCTGGGTGCTGCAGATACAGAAACAGAGCAGGCATTGTCCCTATTCCAGAGATGCTCAACCAGTTACTGGGCTTGACTTCTAGTCCCTATCCCAGGCAGAAACTCACAGGCTCATCTCCCCAGCTACTAACACAGGGGCTCAGGAAATGGAGAGCTAGAAAGAAAGGGGAATGTGAGACCACTTCTCTTCCTTGCAGTAAATCACACTTCTCTCAAAGAGTCAGAATCCACCAAGGAACGTACAACCAAGGTATTTCCATCAGGTGAAGCAGGCATTGTCCCTATTCCAGAGATGCTCAACCAGTTACTGGGCTTGACTTCTAGTCCCTATCCCAGGCAGAAACTCACAGGCTCATCTCCCCAGCTACTAACACAGGGGCTCAGGAAATGGAGAGCTAGAAAGAAAGGGGAATGTGAGACCACTTCTCTTCCTTGCAGCAAATCACACTTCTCTCAAAGAGTCAGAATCCACCAAGGAACGTACAACCAAGGTATTTCCATCAGGTGAGTATACCTACCTCCAGTGGCATTAACCAGTCCCCTACAGGTAAGTGGGGCCAAGAGGGCTTGGCCATGGGAGATGAGCAGCCCCAGACTTCTAGGGCCCTCCTGCCACAAAGACGGTTCCCATGACTCTATCTCAACTGCACAAGCAGAACCCAGAGAACCAGAGTAAAATTCAAAGGAAGTACTTTCCGACAGTCAGCGTGAACTGCTCAGTGGGCAGTCTTGCTGCGAGGTCTTGAGCTCTCCCTGAGTCAGAACAAGGATATGCTATGGAGCTGTGCAGAACAGAGCTGGAGAACATGGTTTTGCAGCCAGGCCCCCTGGATTGAGCACCTTTCTAGCTCTTTGAGTGTCTGGTGTCCTGCTCTGTGATCTGGGAGGGGAAAGGGAGATAAGAATCAGAGAGCCTACCTGACGGAACTAGATACAGATCCAATGGGGCAAGTGCCCAGAACTGTGCCTATCATATTGCCTCAAGGGCACTTGATAACTGGGGGATGAACTTGGGATAGAGGTGACCAGGTTAGCTTTCCAGATGCTCGGCCCTGTTCCTGCTATCCTTGGGAGCCAGACCACTTGGTCCCGTCACTACTTTGACACATGTGGCCTTGAGCAAATCACTCCCCCACTCTGGGTCTGTTTCCTCATCTATACAAATTGGACTGTGCTTAGCAATAGGTGAACCGTGAACTCCCTGATGTTCAAGTTGGTTTTAGAAAAGGCAGAGGAACCAGAGATCAAATTGCCAACATCTGCTGGGTCATGAAAAAGCAAGAGAGCTCCAGAAAAACATCTATTTCTGCTTTATTGACTATGCCAAAGCCTTTGACTGTGTGGATCACAATAAACTGTGGAAAATTCTTCAAGAGATGGGAATACCAGACCACCTGACCTGCTTCTTGAGAAATCTGTATGCAGGTCAGGAAGCAACAGTTAGAACTGGACATGGAACAACAGACAGGTTCCAAATAGGAAAAGGAGTACGTCAAGGCTGTATATTGTCACCCTGCTTATTTAACTTCTATGCAGAGTACATCATGAGAAACGCTGGACTGGAAGAAACACAAGCTGGAATCAAGATTGCTGGGAGAAATATCAATAACCTCAGATATGCACATGACACCACCCTTATGGCAGAAGGTGAAGAGGAGCTAAAAAGCCTCTTGATGAAAGTGAAAGAGGAGAGTGAAAAAGTTGGCTTAAAGCTCAACATTCAGAAAATGAAGATCATGGCATCTGGTCCCATCACTTCATGGGAAATAGATGGGGAAGCAATGTCAGACTTTATTTTGGGGAACTTCAAAATCACTGCAGATGGTGATTGCAGCCATGAAATTAAAAGACACTCACTCCTTGGAAGGAAAGTTATGACCAACTTAGATTGCATATTCAAAAGCAGAGACATTACTTTGCCAACAAAGGTCCATCTAGTGAAGGCTATGGTTTTTCCTGTGGTCATGTATGGATGTGAGAATTGGACTGTGAAGAAAGCTGAGCACTGAAGAATCGACGCTTTTGAACTGTGGTGTTGGATAAGACTCTTGCAAGGAGATCCATCCAGTCCATTCTAAAGGAGATCAGTCCTGGGTGTTCATTGGAAGCACTGAAGCTAAAGCTGAAACTCCAATACTGTGGCCACCTCATGGGAAAAGATGACTCATTGGAAAAGACCCTGATGCTGGGAGGGATTGGGGGCAGGAGGACAGGGGATGACAGAGGATGAGATGGCTGAATGGCATCATGGACTCAATGGACTCTGGGAGTTGGTGATGGACAGGGAGGCCTGGCATGCTCGATTCATGGGGTTGCAAAGAGTCAGTTACAACTGAGCGACTGAACTAACTGAACTGAGTGTTTTATCAGTTTCTCTTTATATTTTTGCTAAAATCTATGTTAGCAACTAACTCATATACTAAAAGACAACGATGCTTATCATAACAACTTGAGAATTCACAATCGATCAGATTTCTAATTCAGACTCCTCCCTTATATCAGGGATATTGTTTCAAGCTTTATCAATAATTTTTAAGAATACAAAAATTTTGCGACTCAGATAAAATGCCCAAGTCCAGGATCCCCTACGTTGTTCCACAGTGATTTTTCTTCTCTCATGAAGCAACTCTGGCCTAGGTTAACACATGAGGTTTCTGAGTGAGATGTGTAGTCATCTCACTTACACGGAAACCATTTATATCATGGAACATCACCATTTTAAACTGAGATATTTACATAACTAGCATATTTTACAGAGACCTATGTCACATAAATTCTTAGACTCCAGGTCTTTTACAGTAAGATATTCAGACAACCAGGTCTATTCTGCTGAAAACATTCTACACATAGAGACTATCTTCCTAGCAAAAAGCACTAGGTTATTCACCAGGAAGTTTGACAGAACATAAACATGTCTAAAAAAAAAAGAAAGAAACACAAATATGTTTATGAAAAAAAACCTGACATGTTTAACTGTCTCACTTTCTTTCATGTGTCTCACACTCAGAATTTTACAAGAGCTTTTTAATCCTTTAAATACTTTACTTTTCAAAAAGTATTTTCCCAATTTGCCATTAAGATAGACAAAAACAAAAGAAAGAAAATTTTCTTAAAATTATTCTGGCTTCTTATTCTCTCATTTTATATAACACAATTTGACTGCATTTGCCTATGGAAATTAACTTGTGGAAATTTTTTCTCTTTATACTACTACATACTATCCTAGTGACTAGTGGTATCCTGAGGGAATAAAAAGAGGTGGTATATGACTGTGATAAAAAATTTTTCATTATTCAATAAACAATTTATTGATTTGTTATCAAATATGATCTTTATCTCTACCAACAGGAGTAATTCTTTAAAATAATTTTTATTCTTCTATGAAATATTTATTCCATCTAATATATATTCTCCAAGTTCATCCCTATTGTTGCATATCTCAGAATTTTCTTCTTTTTCAAAGGTTAATAATCCATTGAGTGCATATACATTTTCTTTATTCAGCCATCTGTTGATAGACATTTGCAACACTGCCATATCTTGGTTAATGAGAATTATGCTTAAATGTATCAAATCACTGGAGTACAGGTTATCTCTTCAAGGTCCTGACTCTATTTTCTTTGGATACATACCCAGAGATAGGGTTGCTGCATCATATGGCAGTTTTATTATCAGTTTGGGGGAACTGCCATGGTCTTTTCCATACTGGCTGCACAGTTTTAGAGACACCACCAATAATGTCCAAAAGTTCAAATTTCTATGCATCCTTGACAATACTTGCTGTTAATGACTTTTTTACAATAGTCGTCCTAAGAGGTGTGAAGTGATGTTTCATTGTGGTTTTGATTTGCATTTCCCTGGTGACTGATAATCTATTCACTACCATCTACATATGTTGGTCATCTATATGATCTCTTCGGAAAAATGCCTATTCAAGATTTTGTCCATTTTTTGACAGGATTATTAGGAATTTTTGCTATGAGTTGTACTTTTATATGTTTTAAATATGAATCCCTGATCAGATAAATGGTTTGCAAATATTTTATCTCATTCTGAAGGTTGCCTTTTCATTCTGTAATTGCTTTCTTTGCTGTGCAGAAGCTGTTTAGTTTTATATAGTCTTACTTTTCTAATTTTGCTTTTTTTGCTAATGCTTTTGTTGTCATTGCCAAGACTAATCTATGAAGATTTTCCTCTACATTTTTTTCTAGGAGTTTTACAGTTTCAGGTCTTATGTTTAAATCTTTAATCTGTTCTGAGTTGACTTTGCATACGTTGTTAAAAAAAGGTCCACTTTCATTCTTTCATATATATTAATAGATGTTCAGTTTTTCCATTACTATTTATTGAAGAGACTGTTCTTTACCCATTAAATACTCTTTAGCACTCTTCTAGAAGATTATAACCATTTATAAGAAGTATCTAAAGTAGCCACACTCGAAGAAATAGAGACTAGAATGCCAAGGGTTAGAGAGAATGTGAAACGGGAAGTTGCTGTCTAAAAGATAAAAAGTTATAGTTAGTCTAAGATGAATAAGTTTTGGAGATCTGCTATACAACTGTGGGACTGTAGTTAAAATCTTGTATTTTGTATAATATGTCAATCTAAAAAATTGTGAGGAAACTAGATCTTATGTTGTTTTATCACATTAAAAATTATAAACATAATTAAATTTGGTTCTATCACTTGAATAAATTAATTTTACCAGCAAGTTATATCACAATTTTAAGTGTTTCTTTAAGAATTTTTTTCTCAGTATGCTAGAAAATTAAAAAGCATAATTTTCTCTGCAGTTAAGACAGGACATTACTACTAAAAGAATACCCAGGGGCTGCATGAATGCTAATTTACTAGTATGTATAAATTCACTACTCCCTCATCAAGCAATTCATGAAACTGAATTATAGTTTGTCTCAATTTGGTAATGTTTATTGAGTAAGTGAGGTAAAATTTTCACATAAATTGGGCATTTAAATTCTTAACAGTTTGTGTTTATTCCTCACATCACCATAAAAATATAACAATAATGAAAAATTTTGAAATACTGTGAGAATTACCAAAATGCAACACAGAAATACAAATTGACCAAATGCTGTTGGAAAAAATGGATGGAGAAGACTCTTGAGAGTCCCTTGGACTGCAAGGAGATCCAACCAGTCCATTCTGAAGGAGATTAACCCTGGGATTACTTTGCAGGGAATGATGCTGAAGCTGAAACTCCAGTACTTTGGCCACTTCATGCGAAGAGTTGACTCATTGGCAAAGACTCTGATGCTGGGAGGGATTGGGGGCAGGAGGAGAAGGGAATGACAGAGGATGAGATGGCTGGATGGCATCACTGACTCAATGGATGTGAGTCTGAGTGAACTCCGGGAGTTGGTGATGGACAGGGAGGCCTGGTGTGCTGCGATTCATGGGGTTGCAGAGTTGGACACGACTGAGCAGCTGAACTGAACTGAACTGAACTAGCTCTGGCCCTGGGACAGACGAGTTGAGCAGCAAATAATGAAAGGCATTTTCTGTTGTTATCAGAGGTCAGGGATGCTGTCAAGATGATATTAAGGGTACAAGTAAGATATTGGGCAAAGGCTCTTTTGAGTCTGAGACAGGAGGAAGGGAGGTCTATGATCTCTTTAGCTGTAGAAGGGATATGGCCCCACAGGCTACACAGAAGCTAGGCTCAGCTTCACCATAGGGGCACTGAGTTGTGGGCTGTTGGGGGCTCACCTGGGGTCCTTCCTGAGCTTTCCTCTGTGTCCCCCAGGGCTCCTGTCTGTCCTCACACTTGCAGTCCTGGGACTGAAAACAGTGACCTTGGCCGCACTCTTGCTGGCCCTGATTATCTGCTGGAGAAGCTCTTGACAAGAAGACATCAGAACTCCAGGCCCAGAAGAGGCGTGCTTGTCTTAGCATGGGCCGTGGATGACTGGTCAGCCCTAGAGTGGGTCTTCTAAGAGAGGACCCAGGAATCCCCGATCATTTCTCTGCCTCCCAGCTGCCCAGCTGCCAGCTGCCCTCCCAGCTGCCTTCAAGCCTCACGATGAACTCCAGGATCCTGATTCCCGTTCACCTGGTGAAATTCTCTATTTGGCACTGGGCTTCCCACTGTTTGCTTTTGTCTCACTGTGTTTCACTGTTTGCTGAACCCAGGGTAGACAAGGTGCGAGCTGAGAGGCTGGAAGAAGGTGCGAGGAGCCATAGGAACTGTAGACATGTTTATTCTCTCCTCTTGTGGCTGACCCGGCAGACAAAGCCCTAGTAATGTTAGCAGCCGTAACATAGCCCCGAGGGTTTTCTCAGGTAGAGTCTATATATGCTTACAGAACAAACGTAGCCTGTGGCCGAGAGAGTACCTCCTGACATGCATGTGCAGTGCTACAAGGGACCTCAGCTGTCACGTAATTATTATTTACAAAACGTGGGACAAGAGTGAGAGGATGTGGGGTGAGAAAGCCTGATCATTCCATCTTCACCACTTTGCTTTTCCCTATAGCCGTCCTTTCTCTTCTCAGCCTATTCAAACCCTCCTTGTCTTTTAAGGTCTTGCCCAGGTCTCTCCTCAAGGCCTCTGCTCCTGTTGCAGCCCCTTTTGGAGGGCCCACTCCCTTGCTCCCCACCCTACATTTTCTCTTCCTTCAAGATCCAACTTGAGAGTCCTTCCCAGAAGCTTTCCCTGAGTGACTCTGAGCTGGCCCAGCCAGACCACCTGTGCCCCTCCATCTATATCCTTTCTTCCTCCTTTTCTGCCTACTTTCTTTCTTCACCCTGGCTGGCTTAGGTGGCTATAATAGTTAGAATTCAGGTTTGGCAACTTTGACAAAACTCTTAAATCAGAAGAAAGTGGCTCAAATCAGAAGAAAGCCGGTTCCTCTAGTAATATTTGAGCATAAACAGGCCAGGCAATTTGGGGACTCCTTGAGACCCAGGATTCTTTGATCTTGTTGATACCAGCTCCATATCTCAGGCAGAAAGACCAGGGAAGAGGAGAATGACACTTCCCTTAAGGTCACAGCCCACATCACCTCTGACTGGTTGGAATGTGGTCACTTGGTCACACCTAGCTGCAAGGAAGGCTGGAAATGTAGTCTTTATTCTAGCAAGAGTGCACCTAGCTAAAATCTGTCACTAGAGAGCCAGAGAATAAAGCTCAGTAGACGACCAGCGATCTCCACCCCTGTGGCGTAGAGATAGCTTACTTGCTGTGTGGCACACCCGAGTTCCACTCCAGGTGAAATGGCACCTCTTTGTACTTCTGCCTCCACTAGGCAGCACAGTGGAGGGTAGTAGTTCTAAAGAAAAGGACACTTCGCCCCCCAGGGGATACATGGCGATGTCTAGAGACATTTTTGATTGTCATAACTTGGGGGAGACTGTTGCCCTCTAATGAGTAGAGGTCAAGGATGCTGCTAAATGCACAGGACAGACCCCACAGCCAAGAGTTATCTGGCCCAAAGTGTCAGTAGAACCAAGAAGCCCTGATGTAGTGGAAAGCATGCATTCCCTGAGTCAGACACGCCCGATTTCTAATCCTGAAGCGCCCACTCCCTCCTTGTGCACCACTGATAACTAGTCACTGCCCCTCTTGGAACATGGAGGAAAATAACGTGGACTTCTGCATTATATGAGGCTTCCCCGGTGCCTCAGAGGTTAAAGCGTCTGCCTCCAATGCGGGAGACCTGGGTTCGATCTTTGGGTCAGGAAGACACCCTGGAGAAGGAAATGGCAACCCACTCCAGTATTCTTGCCTGGAAAATCCCATGGACGAAGGAGCGTGGTAGGCTACAGTCCATGGGGTCACAAAGAGTCGGACACGACTGAGCGACTTCACTTACTCACTTACTCTGCATTATATAAGAAACAATTCAACATCGACTGAGGGCTTACTATGAGCTGTGTGTTCTGTGTACACTCAGTACATGTGAACTCCCTTCTCTCTTTCCATACAAACATTTATTAGCACCTATTATAGGTGCTTGGAGAACACAATGGCACCCCACTCCAGTACTCTTGCCTGGAAAATCCCATGGACAGAGGACCCTGGTAGGCTGCCATCTATGGGGTTGCACAGAGTCGGACACGACTGAAGCGACTTAGCAGCATTATAGGTGCTAATGGATTAGACTGAATGTTTTTCATTGTAACAAACAGAAAAGTAGGTGGAACAACACTAAGCCAACACATTTAGCCTGAGTGTTTCGTGCCAGTTTCAGCATATGGATAACCAGTGCGGTAGCTGGATCAGCTCTTGTAGTTCTTATTATGAATGTAAGATACCCTTCAGCAATACCCATTAGGGAACTTTGAAGAACTAGAGGTTTATTACTTTACAAGACCTGGAAGTTACACAGAATTCCTGGGGCCACACTGTGAGGTCACAAGGAAAAAACAGAGGGGAACACCTGGGGTTCTGTTTTATTGGAGTTGATGATTTTTGTGGGTTCACCCTTATTGGTAAATTTAAAACTTAAGAGCAGGAATTTAAAGCCCAGGAAGAAGAAAAGAAATAGTAGCTCAAATGATCAGTTATTGAAATCAACCAAGATCTCTAAAACAAAGGAAAGTCAGTGGGGGAAGGTGACCTGACTATTTAGCCCTGTGACTGGCAGTGTGTTCAGAAATAAACACATTGAAGGGGATGCCTCTTTGAAATGGATGCCTCAGCAATTGAAACTTAAATCAGATGATAACATTACCAAACAAAAAGGAAAAAGAAACAACTGTCAAGGTTTACACTGCACTGAGAATTGAATAATTATTGAATTACCAGTCACCAGAAGAAAGGGTAGATATAATAAATTAAATAATATCTTCCTACAAAAGATATCAAAGTCTGAATCCTTGGAACCTGTGAATGTTACCTTATGTGACAAAAAGGACTTTGCAGATGTGATTGTGTGTGTGTCCCATCTTTAAATGGAGCGATTATCCTGAATTATTCAAAGTGAAAGTGTTAGTCACTCAGTCATGCCTGACTCTTTGCAACCCATGAACTGTAGCTAGTAGCCTGCCAGGCTACTCTGTCCATGGAATTCTCCAAGCAAGATATACTGGAGTGGGTAGCCATTCCCTTCTGCAGGGGATCTTCCCGACCCAGGAATTGAGCCCAGATCTCCTGCATTGCAGGTAGCTTCTTTATCATCTGGGCCACAGGGAAGCCCTTAATTATCCAGGTGGGCCCTAAATGCAATCACAAGTGTCTTTGATGAGGGAGAGACAGAGAGATTCCACACAGAACAAGAGGAGAAAGCAATGCGACCACAAAGGCAGAATGGAAGCGTAAAAAATGCTGGCAGCCACAAGCAGCTGGAAGACGCAAGGAGCAGACTCTCCCCAGTGTCTCTGGCGGGAGCACAGCCCCCTGACACCTTGACTTCAGTCCAGTGATACTAACTTCAGACTTCTAGCCTCCAGAATAGGAGAGAATAAATTTCTGTTGTTTTTATACCATGAAATTTGTGGTAATGTGTTGAAGCAACCACAGGAAGCTATTAATAGGGTGGAACGGGGCTTCTGAAATAACTGGGTATTCCTTGCTTTGCCCCTGTAAACCTCTTCACCTGTGCTGACTTGGGAAAAAAAAAGGGCACAATATGAGAGTTATGAGTTAAGTTTTATTTGGGGCAAAATGAGGGCTATCTGCTGAGAGAGAGGATTTCAGATAGTTCTGAGAAACCACTCTAAAGAGGTAGGAGAAGGTCAGCATATATGTGATTTTGGTTAAGGGGGAGTAATGCAATCAAGCACGTGTTTTTGACAGAAGGTTTCTGTTAGTTTCATGAAGGTTACTGCTGGTCACAAGGAGCAGACATTGCCATGAGGATTTTAGCGTTTTTCTAGATATGAGGAGATTTGAGAACTGGACTCACAAAATCAGCTCCTGAAAATATCTGTCTGAAAACCTATTCTGCCAGTTTTTTCCAGAGCAGCTCATTTCTGCTCTCCACCCCAACAGCTCCTTTCAGTGGATGTTGAAAATCAGCAGCCGCAGCAGCAGCATATGACTTAATACACGGCAAGAGCCAATGGCAAGGGCCAATTTGTAGATGACACAAGATAGGGTCCTGCGTGGTCTGGTCCCTGAAAACCCTCGCCCTGTCTTACCCCCCACCTCCAACACCCTTTAAATTGACTCCCTGTCACCCACCTGGGCCTTGGCTACACACGTTCCCACATTCAGTCGTCTGCTTAGCCGTTTCTTTAAGAGGCCTCTGTAGATCAGCTCATCCATGACAACGTTGTCTTCCTTCTCATTTCCCATTTGCAACGTAAGTTTCTTCACAACATTTACTGCTTCATATAAATGTGAGTGTGTGTGTGTTTATTTCCTTGAGGATTGTTAGTTGTTCACTGGTGAATTTGAGTGGGCTTCCCAAGTGGCTCACCCTGGTAGCTCAGAGGTTAAAGCATCTGCCTGAAATGCGGGAGACCTGAGTTCGATCCCTGGGTTGGGAAGATCCCCTGGAGAAGGAAATGGCAATGCACTCCAGTATTCTTGCCTGGAGAATCCCATAGATGGAGGAGCCTGGTGGGCTACAGTCCACGGGATCACAAAGAGTCGGATACGACTGAGTGACTTCACTTCACTCCCAAGAGGCTCAGTGTGAAGAACCCAACTGCCAATGCAGGAGACATAAGAGATGCAGTTTCGATCCCTGGGTTAGGAAGATCTCCTGGAGGGGGGCATGACAAATAATATTCTTGCCTAGAAAATCCCATGAACAGAGGAGCCTGGCAAGGCTACAGTCCATAGGGTCACAAAGAATCGGACACAACTGAGCCACTGAGTACTCATAAAGTGTATTTGAGTTCACTAAGGTCGGGAACCTAACTTTTCACTATTGTAGCCCCTTTCATTCATTCATAAAAAGTAGTTGAAGGCTGATAATGTGCCAGGCAGGTGGTGGAAGGCAGAATCAGAGTGGAATTGGGGTGAGGTCAGGATGGGAACCAAAGTGGAGATGAAACTGGAGTGGGGCTGGGGGTGAAACTGGAGGAGGAAGTGGGCTTTGGAGGGTAGGGGTGCATGTAGCACTGGGAGTGGGGATAGGGGAGAAAACGGTGGGGCTGTGTGGCTCAGGAGCTCGTGGTGGTATGTCTTCTAGGTAGGGATGAGTCTGGAGGCGGTAGTCATGGTGGGACTTGGGGATGGGGGCAGGGCAGGGGAAGGAGGGTGGGGGAAAGGGCTGGAAGTTGGAAGTGGGCAAGGCCTTCAGCACCATCCCTACTCAGTTTTATTAAGGACATTTAGATAAATGTTATAAAAATATATCAATAGTTTCAACTTCGCACCCAAATGTCCCCTTCTAATCAAATTCTGGCTCTAAACACCTCCAGTCAGATTCCTGAATGGCCTCAGAAACTAGTCTTGGAAGCACAGTCCTACTGGCCAAATAGACACAGGGTGGTATAATGGTTAGGAGCACAGCATCTGAGATGCCTGAGTTCAAACTTATTTAGGAATCTGCATTCCTGGTCTCCAAGTCCTAAGACTCTCAAGTGAAGTCACTCAGTCGTGTCCGACTCTTTGCGACCCCATGGACTGTAGCCTACCAGGCTTCTCCGTCCATGGGATTTTCCAGGCAAGAATACTGGAGTGGGTTACCAGTTCCTTCTCCAGGAGATCTTCCTGACTCAGGGATCGAACCTGGGTCTCCCACATTGGAGGCAGGCGCTTTAGCCTCTGAGCCAATTTTCAGTCAACAATAGAGGCAAACATCTGTTTCATTTTGCCTTGTACTGTTCTTGTACCTGAGTATTGAAACACAGATCATTTTATTCCAATCACTCTTTCTTTTCCCCTTCAATTAGGGCCTGATGTTGGTTTTGTCAATGCATATAAATCAATTTTATTATTTCTCAATTTCATTTAAGGCATAAAGGGGTGATACAAAATGTTTCTTATGAAAATGGATCTGAGAAGGCTGTGAACACTTGCTGGCCCAACTTCCACCATCCACTTTGTTTGAACATAGGCCCTAAGGCCCAGAGAGGGCAAGAGATCTGCTCTTATCACCCAGCTTGTTCAGAGCCCAGCCTGAGGCAGGAGCTGTATGGGCTCCAGGATAGATATTTACAACTAGCCTCCTGTTTATATTTCTTGAGGCAAGAAATAGATGGACTCCAGCTTAGACATTTATAGCCAGCCTCCTGTTTATACTTCCATATAGAAATAAACAACAGGAACAGGGTAAAGAGCTGTACTTTTGTCTCTGGTGGACACTTAAAATGACACTAATGGGAAGGGCAGAAATGAGCTGAGTCTTGCCCAGATAAAAGATAAAGAGAGCACATACTTCTCATTCTTGAGATCAAGGAGACCTCCCCGACTACAAGTATGCAGAAAGACTTCCTAGGGGTCCAAAAGGGAGAGGGGGCCACCCCAGAATAGCTGGTGTCAACTTTCCCATAGGCCTCTGTGCTGGGATCCATCTACAGAAAGATGTGCATACATGTGAGAGAGGGACCGAGGACAGGTCAGATGCAGAAAAAGGAGAGCGATAACTGGCCAAAGGTAAACAAAGACCTGGAAGAACCGCCCTGTATAAACGAACGCCCTCTTTACTGCCCTCCTCCTCATCAGGCAGGAACCCGCTCCTTTTTCTCCAGGCGGGTATCTCTGCCTTGCTTCTGTTTCAAATAAAAAAACTGTAACAGGAGGGAAAGGGGCAGGGCACAACTTTTGAAAGAATGACATAGCCCAAGGACACAACATAAACCAATAGAATCAAATGGGACCAAGACGGCAGACAAGACTAAACCTTGATCCTCAGTCAGCAAGTGAAATGACACACCCAGAGGTGCCAGGACAGTTCCAAGGCACTGTTAAAAGACCAAGGAATGGGCGATGGCCCAAATCCTGGGAATCTCCACTCCTTCCCCAAAACAGTTGCAATAATCCTCCCACTCATTAGCATAGGAAATCACCCAGCCTATAAAAACTAACCACACCACATTTCAGGGCCGCACTCGCCCTCTGTGATGGCCCACACTCTGTCTGTGGAGTGTGCTTCTCTCTGAATCTGAATAAATCTACTCCTTACCTATCACTTTGTCTTGCACTGAATTCTTTCTGCGTTATGAGACATCAACAACCTGAGCTTCATTAGGTCCTGAAACCAGGTACCATGGGTTATAGCTGAATTTGAGTCCCAGACATATGAGTTCAAGTCCCAAGCAGGGTTTCCACTGGGTTCAAGTCTCAGCCACGTGGGTTCAAGTACCAGGCAGGGTTTTGGATGGGTTCGAGTCCCAACCTGAGGGAAACAGCTTCACAACCATTTCTTTGTGTGCTCTCCCACTTGTCGCTTGTCTCCAATAATAAACTTTGTACCTGCTTTTACAGTTTTTGCCTCTTTGAGAAATTCATTTTTCAAACAGGCAAATACCAGGGCAACTTTGCTTCCAGCCTCTAGCCCTTGGTGGTCTAGCAGCTAGGATTTCTAATTTTCATCCAGGCTGAAGTGAAGTTGCTCAGTCGTGTCCGACTTTTTGTGACCTCGTGGACTGTAGTCTACCAGCCTTCTCGGTCCATGGGATTTTCCAGGCAAGGGTACTGGAGTGGGTTGCCATTTCCTCCTCCAGGGGATCTTCCCAGGGATCCAACTTGTGTTTCTCGTGTCTCTTGCATTGGCAGGTGGGTTCTCTACCACTAGCGCCACCTGGAAAGCCCAGTGGATGGCTCAGTGGTAAAGAGTCGGGCTGCCAATGCAGGAGACACAGGTTCAATCCCTGGTGCAGGAAGATACCACATGCTTTGGAGCAACTAAGCCCGTGCACCACAACTACTGAGCCTGTGCTCTAGAGTTGGGGAACCGCAACTACTGAGCCCATGTGGTGCAAGTACTGAAGCCTGAGCTCCCCAGAGCCCAAGCTCTGCAACAAAAGCCACCACAATGAGAAGCCTGCGCTCCACAACCAGAGAGTAGCCCCTGCTCTCAAAACTAGAGAAAAGCCCGCACAGTGCCGAAGACCCAGCACAGCCTAAATAAGTAAGTCAGAGTGCCCAGGGCAGGAGGAAGAGAAGAGCATCCCAGGGAGGGTGGCAAGAGGAGAGAGGGCAAAGGAGCTGAGGACCTCTGTGACAGGACTGTGTCTGAAAAGGTGCCCTTGGAGCAGAGGCTGAAGAAAGCAAGGAAGCCATGAGGGAAGGGTGTTCCAGGCAAAGGGAGCACAAAGGCTCTGATGCAAATACCTGCCTGGCACCTTCTAGGAACAGCAAGGAAGGCAGTGTGCCCAGATGAGAGGAAGCTGCTGAGAAGCCTAGGAGATGAGATGGAGCGCTAGCTGGTGCACCTCACAGGGGCCTTCCAGGCCCTCGGACTTTTTTTTAAATTTTTTAACACAGATTGAGATGGGGAGCCACAGAAGGATTGGGAGAGAGTGCCTTGTTCAAGGCTCTCACAGTGTGAACAAGAGTGATATTCGCTTACTCTTGTCCGACTCTTTGTGACCCTTGGACTATAGGCCGCCATTCCAGGCAAGAATACTGGAGTGGGTTACCAGTTCCTTCTCCAGGGGATCTTCCTGACTCAGGGATCGAACCTGGGTCTCCCACATTGGAGGCAGGCGCTTTAGCCTCTGAGCCAATTTTCAGTCAACAATAGAGGCAAACATCTGTTTCATTTTGCCTTGTACTGTTCTTGTACCTGAGTATTGAAACACAGATCATTTTATTCCAATCACTCTTTCTTTTCCCCTTCAATTAGGGCCTGATGTTGGTTTTGTCAATGCATATAAATCAATTTTATTATTTCTCAATTTCATTTAAGGCATAAAGGGGTGATACAAAATGTTTCTTATGAAAATGGATCTGAGAAGGCTGTGAACACTTGCTGGCCCAACTTCCACCATCCACTTTGTTTGAACATAGGCCCTAAGGCCCAGAGAGGGCAAGAGATCTGCTCTTATCACCCAGCTTGTTCAGAGCCCAGCCTGAGGCAGGAGCTGTATGGGCTCCAGGATAGATATTTACAACTAGCCTCCTGTTTATATTTCTTGAGGCAAGAAATAGATGGACTCCAGCTTAGACATTTATAGCCAGCCTCCTGTTTATACTTCCATATAGAAATAAACAACAGGAACAGGGTAAAGAGCTGTACTTTTGTCTCTGGTGGACACTTAAAATGACACTAATGGGAAGGGCAGAAATGAGCTGAGTCTTGCCCAGATAAAAGATAAAGAGAGCACATACTTCTCATTCTTGAGATCAAGGAGACCTCCCCGACTACAAGTATGCAGAAAGACTTCCTAGGGGTCCAAAAGGGAGAGGGGGCCACCCCAGAATAGCTGGTGTCAACTTTCCCATAGGCCTCTGTGCTGGGATCCATCTACAGAAAGATGTGCATACATGTGAGAGAGGGACCGAGGACAGGTCAGATGCAGAAAAAGGAGAGCGATAACTGGCCAAAGGTAAACAAAGACCTGGAAGAACCGCCCTGTATAAACGAACGCCCTCTTTACTGCCCTCCTCCTCATCAGGCAGGAACCCGCTCCTTTTTCTCCAGGCGGGTATCTCTGCCTTGCTTCTGTTTCAAATAAACAAACTGTAACAGGAGGGAAAGGGGCAGGGCACAACTTTTGAAAGAATGACATAGCCCAAGGACACAACATAAACCAATAGAATCAAATGGGACCAAGACGGCAGACAAGACTAAACCTTGATCCTCAGTCAGCAAGTGAAATGACACACCCAGAGGTGCCAGGACAGTTCCAAGGCACTGTTAAAAGACCAAGGAATGGGCGATGGCCCAAATCCTGGGAATCTCCACTCCTTCCCCAAAACAGTTGCAATAATCCTCCCACTCATTAGCATAGGAAATCACCCAGCCTATAAAAACTAACCACACCACATTTCAGGGCCGCACTCGCCCTCTGTGATGGCCCACACTCTGTCTGTGGAGTGTGCTTCTCTCTGAATCTGAATAAATCTACTCCTTACCTATCACTTTGTCTTGCACTGAATTCTTTCTGCGTTATGAGACATCAACAACCTGAGCTTCATTAGGTCCTGAAACCAGGTACCATGGGTTATAGCTGAATTTGAGTCCCAGACATATGAGTTCAAGTCCCAAGCAGGGTTTCCACTGGGTTCAAGTCTCAGCCACGTGGGTTCAAGTACCAGGCAGGGTTTTGGATGGGTTCGAGTCCCAACCTGAGGGAAACAGCTTCACAACCATTTCTTTGTGTGCTCTCCCACTTGTCGCTTGTCTCCAATAATAAACTTTGTACCTGCTTTTACAGTTTTTGCCTCTTTGAGAAATTCATTTTTCAAACAGGCAAATACCAGGGCAACTTTGCTTCCAGCCTCTAGCCCTTGGTGGTCTAGCAGCTAGGATTTCTAATTTTCATCCAGGCTGAAGTGAAGTTGCTCAGTCGTGTCCGACTTTTTGTGACCTCGTGGACTGTAGTCTACCAGCCTTCTCCGTCCATGGGATTTTCCAGGCAAGGGTACTGGAGTGGGTTGCCATTTCCTCCTCCAGGGGATCTTCCCAGGGATCCAACTTGTGTTTCTCGTGTCTCTTGCATTGGCAGGTGGGTTCTCTACCACTAGCGCCACCTGGAAAGCCCAGTGGATGGCTCAGTGGTAAAGAGTCGGGCTGCCAATGCAGGAGACACAGGTTCAATCCCTGGTGCAGGAAGATACCACATGCTTTGGAGCAACTAAGCCTGTGCACCACAACTACTGAGCCTGTGCTCTAGAGTTGGGGAACCGCAACTACTGAGCCCATGTGGTGCAAGTACTGAAGCCTGAGCTCCCCAGAGCCCAAGCTCTGCAACAAAAGCCACCACAATGAGAAGCCTGCGCTCCACAACCAGAGAGTAGCCCCTGCTCTCAAAACTAGAGAAAAGCCCGCACAGTGCCGAAGACCCAGCACAGCCTAAATAAGTAAGTCAGAGTGCCCAGGGCAGGAGGAAGAGAAGAGCATCCCAGGGAGGGTGGCAAGAGGAGAGAGGGCAAAGGAGCTGAGGACCTCTGTGACAGGACTGTGTCTGAAAAGGTGCCCTTGGAGCAGAGGCTGAAGAAAGCAAGGAAGCCATGAGGGAAGGGTGTTCCAGGCAAAGGGAGCACAAAGGCTCTGATGCAAATACCTGCCTGGCACCTTCTAGGAACAGCAAGGAAGGCAGTGTGCCCAGATGAGAGGAAGCTGCTGAGAAGCCTAGGAGATGAGATGGAGCGCTAGCTGGTGCACCTCACAGGGGCCTTCCAGGCCCTCGGACTTTTTTTTAAATTTTTTAACACAGATTGAGATGGGGAGCCACAGAAGGATTGGGAGAGAGTGCCTTGTTCAAGGCTCTCACAGTGTGAACAAGAGTGATATTCGCTTACTCTTGTCCGACTCTTTGTGACCCCTTGGACTATAGGCCGCCAGGCTCCTCTGTCCATAGAATTCTCCAGGCAAGAATACTGGGGTGGGTAGCCATTCCCTCCTCCAGAACAAGAAGGCAGGGACTTTGTCTTGGTCCCTGCTAATGCCCAGCCCTGTAAGAGCATGAAGAGGGGGCAAGAACACACAGAAGAACTATACGAAAAAGATCTTCATGACCCAGATAACCACAATGGTGTGATCACTCGCCTAGAGCCAGACATCCTGGAATTTGAAGTCAAGTGGGCCTTAGGAAGCAAAGCTAATGGAGGCAATGGAATTCCAGCTGAGGTATTTCAAATCCTAAAAGATGATGCTGTGAAAGAGTTGCACTCAATATGCCAGCAAAATTGGAAAACTCAGCAGTGGCCAGAGGACTGGAAAAGATCAGTTTTCATTCCAATCCCAAAGAAAGGCAATGCCAAAGAATGCTCCAACTATTGCACAGTCACACTCATCTCACACACTAGAAAAGTAATGCTCAAAACTGGCTTGGAGAATTTTCCAAGCCAGGCTTCAAGAATACATTGACCGTGAACTTCCAGATGTTCAAGCTGGATTTAGAAAAGGCAGAGGAATAAGAGATCAAATTGCCAACATCCACTGGATCATCAGAAAAGCAAGAGAGTTCCAGAAAAACATCTATTTCTGTTTTATTGACTATACCAAAGCCTTTGACTATGTGGATCACAACAAACTGTGGAAATTTCTTAAAGAAATGGGAATACCAGACTACCTAACCTGCCTCCTGAGAAATCTGTATGCAAGTCGAGAAGCAACAGTTAGAACTGGACAAGGAACAACAGACTGGTTCCAAATCAGGAAAGGGCTACACCAAGGCTGTATATTGTCACCCTGCTTATTTAACTTCTATGCAGAGTACATCATGAGAAACGCTGGACTGGAAGAAACACAAGCTGGAATCAAGATTGCCGGGAGAAATATCAGTAACCTCAGATATGCAGATGATACCACCCTTATGGCAAAAAGTGAAGAACTAAAGAGCCTCCTGATGAAAGTGAGAGGAGAGTGAAGAAGCTGGCTTAAAGCTCAACATTCAGAAAACGAAGATTATGGCATCTGGTCCCATCACTTCATGGCAAATAGATGGGGAAGCAATGGAAACAGTGACAGACTTTATTCTTTAGGCTCCAAAATCACTGCAGATGGTGACTGCAGCCATGAAATGAAAAGATGCTTACTCCTTGGAAGAAAAGCTATGACCAACCAAGACAGCTTATTAAAAAGCAGACACATTACTCTACCAATAAAGGTCCTTCTAGTCAAGCCTATGGTTTTTCCAGTAGTCATTCATGAATGTGAGAGTTGAACTATAAACAAGTTGAGCACTGAAGAATTGATGCTTTTAAACTGTGGTGTTGGACAAGATTAAATAAGAGTACCTTGGATTGCAAGGAGAACAAACCAGTCAATCCTAAAGGAAATCAGTCCTGAATACTCATTGGAAGGACTGATGCTGAAGCTGAAACTCCAATCCTTTGGCCACGTGAGGTGAAGAACCCACTCACTGGAAAAGACACTGATGCTGGGAAAGATTGAAGGCAGGAGGAGATGAGGACGACGGAGGATGGGATGGTCGGATGGCATCACCGATGGGATGGACATGAGCTTGAGTAGGATCCGGGAGTTGGTGATGGTCAGGGAAGCCCAGCGGGCTGCAGGTCCCTGGGGTCGCAAAGAGTCGGACACGACTACACGACTGAGCGACTGAACTGAACTGAAAAGGCACCAGGCCCTTGGTTCTACTCAGTTGAACAAGTGAATGAACGAAAGAATAAATTAATGAAATGAGGAAACGACTCAATGAATAATGTGAAACTGAATCCTTTGGGGATCTTTCATTCCACAGGTACACAGTGGAGGACCCGCCCCGCCTCTCATCCTCCCCGCCCTCCCTCCCTCGCCGTTAGACTGAGGGTCCGGGCTGCGGCCGCCAGAGGGCGCAGAGCGGCGGCGTTTCCCGCACGGAAGGTTTTGCGTTAGGCACTGTATGGGGCGGGGCCTGCGGGCAGGCTCCACTCGGCTGGACCTGGTCAACCGGAGGCCGGAACGCCGCGGCGGGGCTGAGGCTGTGCAGTGATATCCGGGGCAGTTTGGGCAGCGCACCGGCGAAGATGGCGGCGGAGCGGCAGGACGCTCTGAGGGAGTTCGTGGCGGTGACGGGCGCCGAGGAGGATCGGGCCCGCTTCTTCCTGGAGTCGGCCGGCTGGGACCTGCAGGTAGCGCCGGGAGGGGGGCCGCGTCGGGCAGGTAGGATACTATGGAAAGCAGACACCTGGTGCCTCGAGCCCTCGGCGGCCGAAGCGCACAGTCATCCCGCCCGGCTGCGGCCCGACCCAGGCCTCGGGGTCCCGGGGCCGCTTGCCACGCGTCGCCAGCTCGTCCTGGGCGAGGGGAGGCGCAGGCCAGCCCAGGCCCGGACTGGCCTGGTCTATCGGGCCTCGTTTTCCTTTTCTGCCTGGCTCTCGGGTAGGCGAGCCTTTGGGCACTGCCGCAGCCCGCGTGGAGACGGGGACCCTGGGGGCGTGGCTGCCGCGCCAAGTCTCGCTGCAGCCCGGGCCGGACTGACCAGCGCCCGAGTGGAGCGGCGGGCGGGGGCACGAGGTGCGCGTTCATTTCGATTTCCGCAGCCCCAGTCACACGCCCCCTCGTACCTAAATGCTGGGAGAAACTGGGTTGTGGGCGAAGTTGGATCCTATTCATCTTTATTGAGTAACTTCTCTGTAAAATGGGAGTCTTCTTGGAGCTTATCGTGTAATTCACTGGCAGGTATTAGATACATAAAATACTTACTGATTGAGAAGACATTAAGATAAACTACACCAGGCAGGGGTTTTGGAAAACTGTTTAATCCTCTGTGTCTAGAACAACACCTGACACGTAATAGGCACTCACTCAGTGATTAATTGTAGAAAGAATTGCATACATGTTTTTGGCCAACCTACATCTTCGATGGATGACGATGCTTAATATTTATTGAGTGCCTACCATGAGCTTTATGTATCTTAAGCTATTTAAGCATTGCGCTTTGAAGCTGAGGTTTAGGGAAGTTAAGTAATTTGCTGAAGGCCTCACTAGCTACCAGGTGGAAGAAATGGCATTAGAACTCAGTTCTGTCTGATACCAGAGCCCAAGCTCTATTAAGCTCTGCCACCACGTGCCCTGGCACTTGACATACGTGATTTGGTTTATCCTCGCCACACTGTGAAGTGAAGAAAACTTCTTCATTTGAGGAAATTGATGAATTGGAAGCTCAAAAGGCAAGTGATAGGCCCAAAGTCACACACCCAGGGACTGGGATGTGAACTGGGTCTGCTGACTTCACTATTTACATGCTTCATGAAAGCATAGTTAGGTAAAGCATCACAACTGTATAGACATATGGTGTAAAGCCCCTGTGCTGGGTGAAAATGCAAAGTGCAGCTTCTACTTGAAAGACTTGGAAGCTCCCAGGGTTACAGCTGGCAGGTCATCAATCTCGGTCTCCTCATGCTGTTAGTGTGGAAGCACGTTCACGTATGTGACGTGACTTGCCCGCGACTTGGACATAAACACCTCCCCCCCCCCCCAAGCCTTGATGCCAGTTCAGCGCATGTCCCATAGCACAGTGCATCCTGGCTGGCTTGCTGAAGTGTGTCCTGTAAAGGCACGCTGCTTCCTACAGGCTGGTTGTGTCCCACAGCAGCTCCCTGTCTCCTGCAGTGTGGTGACCTTGAGGACAGGAGCCTTGTCTTGTCATCTCTGTAGACCTCATTGCGCTCTTACTTCATTGTGCAGAGTAAGTGTCAGTTGATCAGTTCTGCCCGACTCTGCAATCCCATGGACTGTAGCCAATAGCCTGCCAGGCTCCTCAGTCCATAAGATTCTCCAGGCAAGAATACTGGCGTGGATAGCCATTCCATTCTCCAAGGGATCTTCCCTACCCAGCGATTGAACCCGGGTCTCCTGCAGTGCAGGCAGATTCTTTATTGTCTGATCCACCAGGGGAGCAGTGATTAGTAAATACCTATGCACTGAGTCCATGCAAGAAACATCCAGTCACAAATGAGTAAAACAGGTCCATATTCTTTCTGTATGTATAGAGCTAAGACATGACTGTGCATAAATGTTAATGGATCCTCTCATCCATTTTGCAAGGTTGGCGAGATGGGTGTCCCCGTCGCACAGACTATGAAACAACCTCAGAGAAAAAGTAAGAGTAGTCATCTGTAGTGACCTCACAGTTTCCAACTTCTGACTGTCACCTGAGAGCTGAGAGCAAGGGCCTGAGTGCCTGGGATCAATCCTGGCTCCAGTCTACCAACTGTGTAACCTTAGACAGTTTTCTTCCCACCACTTCTCTGTCAGCTATAAGATGAGATGACGATAGCACTAACTCCATAGGGTTCTGTAAGGATTAAATAAGTTAGCACAGATAGAGTTGCACTCAGAACAACACGGCACATAAATAGTGCTCAATAAATGTACACTGCTTCTCCTAGATCACATTTCCTCATAAAGTGACATTGAGCAGTGTGTCCTTCCCAGCTCTCCTTTTTGCCTTCTTTTTCCTTTAGTAGGTGAGATTTGTTTCAGGTAATATTGGGCCACTAATCTTTTGGTCTTATTTTCTATGGCTCACCAGATACAGATTGCCTTATAAGCATGGGCTGTATTTTTGTGTCTTTGCTCCTTGTGTTCAAAGGGAATATGTTAGATGAAGGCCTGTTTAAGGATCCCATGTTACTGCCTGTCTGTTTCAGATCGCCCTAGCAAGCTTTTATGAGGATGGAGGGGACGAAGACATTGTGACCATTTCGCAGGCAACGCCCAGTTCAGTATCCAGAGGCACAGCCCCCAGGTAAGGGCGAGCTTCAATTATTGCTACACTGGTGTGCTTCCAGCAATGGCAGACTATTTCCTGACTTGACAGAGGGTTCAGGCCTGGGGACCTGGACCAGTGGGTTTGAGGGAGAAAGACTGACTGGTGGGTAGTAGTTTCTTGCAAGATATTCCTTTTGTGTGGAGATGTGGGATTCTTAACTGAGTGTGCTTTATGATCCAGTCTTGGAGGAAACCACAGAACCAACTATTTAAATGTTTGGGGGGAGGTCTCTTATTTATGAAATGTGAGGAGTGGCTTCTCCATCTCTGAAAGTTTTTAAGTTGAAGCTAAAGTGCTTCCTTTCAGGGAGGCTGTAGACGTAAAAGATTAGGCCAGGTGACTTTAAAAAGGCTCTTTAAATATTTTAGGATGCCTATTACCCTATTTAAAAAGACTTAGAAAAACTAAACCTGTTAACCTGCTTTTTCCCAAATTGATTAGGGAGACCTTGTCTTATTTTGTGAAACAGTGTTAACCTTTGTGATCTCATCCCCTGTCCTGGCCTCCCTGACTCCAAGATTCTTAGAGCAGATCACTACTGTGATCTGCAGATTGCAGTAATTATTGCAGGACTTCATGAGACAGGCTGAGCCTCTTCCTTTAAAGGTGTGTAAACCACATCTCCCTTCTCTGCTGAAGCCTTTTCTACTCTGGTGTATGTCCTCAATTAGTTTGAGTTTGCATTCAACTCCAGAACACATATATAGGGTTTCTTTGCTGGTGTGAAGTGATAAATTTTGTTTCTCTCTGAGGACATCTGAGATTTAAATTAGATTTTCCCTCTTTTAAGAAGGAACACTAATCCCAGCTATCATTGTTTCCTTAACTTCTCTCTATTTCCAGAGGAAAGAGGTAATAGGCAGGACATCTTTCAGTTGTTCATAGATGCTAACCTATGAGGTGTCATTGATGACACATCAGGATGTTACTGCCTGGGACCTGGTTGGTAGGGTAAGGGCTCATCTGCAGCTGCTTATAGAGACAGCTAATTTCCTGCAGTGTCTTTCACAGGCACACCAGATTCCTGTTGGGTGTTGGCACAGAAATAGAGAGGAGGAGAAATTGAAACCCTAGCTTGTGATGTCAGTCATGTGTTCATACCTGTCTTCTCTGGTAGACCCAAAGTCCAATCCAGACAGTGGTTTATTAGAGCCTGGGCTTGGAGCCTAACTGCCCACCTTCATATTAGAGCCTAGGCTAGGAGCCTGACTGCCCACCTTCATATTAGAGCCTAGGCCAGGAGCCTGACCAGCCACCTTCTTGTTAGAACCTGGGTTTGGAGCCTGACCTCCCACCTTCATACTAGAGCCTAGGCTAGAAGCCTGACCGTCCATCTTTATGTTAGAGCCTAGGCTGGGAGTCTGACCACCCACCTTCATGTTAAAGCCTAGGCTGGGAGCCTGATCACCCACCTTCATGTTAGAGCCTGGGCTTGGAGCCTCACCACCCACATTCATGTTAGAGCCTAGGCTGGAAGCCTGTCCACCCATCTTCAAATCCCAGCTCACTTGAGAGCTTTGTGACCTTGAGCAGGTTACTCAACATCGCCAGTCCCTCAGTTTCATTACTTGTCAAATGGGAAGGATAGTAGTGCCTATTCACATGGTCAAATAAATGAGTTAATACAACATGGAACATGTTAACTGCTATTACTGTCATTTTAGTATTGCCATTATTAGCATCCATTCTCACCTTCCCCATTCTTTTATTTGTTCCCTGTCTCATTCCACAAGTTCATATGTTAAGAAGAGTTAAAGAACCAAGGAAATAGTTTATCATTAAGACCAAGAGAAGTAAAAGACTTGCACACACATGCAGTTCTAAAAGTCCACTTTGCTTTGGTTAAGCCTCAGATTGATACTGGGCTTAGGTGAAACCAAGGAAAAGGGAGAGGGAATGCACCATGTGTTACCTCATTGTCCTTGTGCAGATGGTAAATGCTAACTGCATTCTCAGGAGAAGGCAGGCATGTGTTAGCACCCAAGTGGAACTCTGTATGAGGCCTGCCTTTCCCCTGTTTGACCTGACTGTTGCAGGACACTTAGCCTGCTGCTGAGCTCTCCCCACCCCCGGCTGTCATCTTCTCATATTCTTTGACGTTGTCACTGCCTCTGTGCACAGCACTCAGTAAGCTCCTAATGTGGAGGCTAACCCCCTAGGAGGGATCTATGAAATGGGTGTCAGAAGGTCCATAAATTACCTGAAATTGTACGTAGTAACTTGTATATATGTTGAACCTTTTCAGGCAAAAATATTTGTAGCTTTTTATCAGATACTCAAAGGGCTGTGGGACAGAAAAAGGTTAACCATAGCTACAGGAGAAAGTCTAAACTCAATAACAACAGTTACCGTTTATTGAGCGCTTACCAGCTGCCAGGCACTGGGTTAAGCTTTTACATCTTCATCTTTTTAATGCTTTTACTACAACCCTGTGAGGTGGCTACTGGTATTTTTCCCATTTCACAGATGAAAACACTGAAGCTGGGCTTCTTCCCAAGATCACACAGCTAGTCAAACAAGGATTTAAAAGCAGATCTGTTTCTGCTTCCAGCATGCAGCTCTCAGCCAGAATGATGTACTGCCTCTCCCTGTGGACATTCAGCATCCTCAGGAGTTTGCAGTGAACCTGCCATCCTCATCTTATCCCCCTTTTCCTCCTTTCTTAAATCTTTATTTCAACCAAACTGGCTTGTTTGGTGTCTCAGTTCTGCCCTAGTTTTTGGTTCTTCTGCTTTTGTTTGAGCCTCTCATGTGACTCGACATTCCTAGTCTCTTGCTTCCTTTCCACCTGTGCAGATCCTTTGTGTCCTTTCATGTTTAGCTCCCTCCCCACCTTCTCTACTAAGTATGTAATCCCCAAACCCAGAGGCAGCACAGACTCCATTCACAACTCATATCTGCATACTACTCAATGACATCTCTCCTATGTTGTCCTGAATTCTTCTGAGGATTACTGGAATATTTTCTCCCTGAGTAAATTGTAAGTTCCTAGAGGTGGAAGGGCTAGTATTTCAGAAGCTCCCACCATCTGTCTGGCTCTGCCAGATACTCTTTCATACATTATCTTCTTATACCTCAGTAACCACTGTGGAAGTAGGTAGGGTGCTCACCATTTCACAGGCCTGGATGCCGAGTCTTAGTATGAGTAACATATTTGCCCTTACGGCAAATTCCAACCCAAACTCGTCTAAATCCAAAACTTCTGCTTCTGCTAACTACCTTCCTGTCCAATATCTCCACCCTTTACCTAGCACAGGGTTGAGTAAGAGGAATGCTGTTATTTCTTCCTTTTTTCTTCTTTCATTCAATAAAACTGTACTTTCTTAAAATGCTAGGGGAAAATAAATAAATAAAATGCTAGGGACCACCATTGTCTGATTCTCTAAAATTATATTGTCTGATATGGTAGTCTCTAGCCTCAGGTAGCTGTTTAAATTAATTAAAATTAAATCAAACATTCAGCTATTCATGCTCAATTACTGAATTTTAAATGCTCAATAGCCCCATGTGACTAGTGGCTTCCATATTGGACAGTACAGGTACAGCATTTCTGTCACTGCAGAAAATGTTACCTGACAGAGCACCTTTGTGCCGCTTCAGGGTGCCTGGGAGATAGAGTTCTGATCCTGAAAAGTTGAAATTTCTGAGACATTTTGCCAATTTGTGGAAGATACAAGCAAGACCCAGTATCCTTAAATTGGTAATGTCCCTAGGACATCTGTACTGTTAAGGTAACTCTCAGAACATTACTGTTAAGGTAACTCTCAGAACATTACTCCAGAACAGTGGTCCTCAGACTTGAGCATGTATCAGAATTACTTGGAGGACTCCTAAAACCAGATTACTAGATACTCCTTTTAGGGTTTCTGATTGAGGAGGTCTAGGGTAAGGGTGAAGGATTTGCGTCTGTCTGAATTTCGAGGGTAAATGCTGATGCTCCTAGTTTAAGGACCAGTGGTTTGATAACTGCTGCTCAGGAGCAGCACTTGATATGTGCCACACTGTCCGCCAGCACCTCAGCTGTTCACAGCAAGCCCGCCAGGTTGGTGCTGGTTGTTTCCATTTTCACATGAGAAAATGGAGACTTGGAGAATTTTAGTAGCATACCCAAGATCCCAGGGTTGGAAGCTAAGTTGAGATCGAGAACTTTTGGGGAAAGAGACCTATAGCCAGAGCAAGTGGTTTGCTCAGGCTGGTGGTGGTGGTGGTGTTCAGTCACCAAGGTATTTCAGTTCTTTGTGACCCCATGGACTGCAGCATACCCCTGTCCCTCACCTTCTAGAGTTTGCCCAAGTTCATGTCCCTTGAATCAATGATGCCATCCAACCATCTCATCCTCTGTCACCCTCTTCTCCTTCTACCTTCAGTCTTACCCAGCATCAGGGTCTTTTCCCTGTACACATATGTATTTGAAGGTGTTTAACAATGGAGAGATAGAGAATTTTTTTTTTCCCCATAGATGATAAGCTGAGCATCTGTAGAAAAATCCACTGGGAAGAATAATGAGTGGAATTAGCTTTCCCAGGTGGTTCAGTGATAAAGAATCCGCCTGCCAATGCAGCAGACATGGGTTCAATCCCTCGATTGGAAAGATGCCTTGGAGAAGGAAATGGCAACCCACTCCAGTATCCTTTTCTGGGAAATCCCATCGACAGAGGAGCCTGGCGGGCTATAGTTCAGGGGATCACAAAAGAGTCGGACATGACTTGGTGACTGAACAACAGGCCTTTAAGGCACTAGTACAGATCTTAATCACTTGCACCCTTTTAGACCATATTGTGTAGAGCATGAAGGAATGCCCACGAGGTTACTCTCAGCTCACTCAGGCAGGAATGTATTTGCTACACCATTTGCTGTGTGTCCTCCTATGTCTGGTTGGTAAAGCCTCAGAGGGTATTCTGTCCTCTGATTCTCTCCCTGAAATAAATCTTTCTTCAAGACTGAATGGGAGTAAACAACTCCTTAGCCTCACTAAATTGCTGTTACCCCCTTCCCCTCATATTAAAAGAAACAACTTTTTTCCCCATAAGAAATATAGAAAATGTTTTTATAAATTGTGTGTCTCATGATCCTTGAAAAACTAAGATTATTCCTTGAGGACAAATCTAAGCTAGGAAAAAAGTGGCAGTGTAAGACAGCATCAGAGGAGGGGGTTAACCTTTCTCATAACGTGTTTAGTGGGCCCTCTCCACTGCACCCTGTATGCGACTAACCTACAGCAGAAGCAGACAGGGGCCTCTTCACGCACATATTTGTGTCGTTTCTGTTCCTTGATTTGTCCTTTAGTGTGTTGCTGTCGCTGGTTTCTGTGTGTGCCTGTACGGCTTTTCTATAATGCCCTGCTGGTCCCCTTTCCCCACCATCACCACCATCTATCATCCAGGTGACTGATGGTCCTCTTGTTCATCAGCACTAGGTCCAAATGCTGCATTTCTCTGCGAACCTTTTCTTGATACCACCCCCAGCCCCACCCAGAACAAAAGACTGCTTTCACGTCCCATGTGCTTTCCTTTGTCACAGCCCCTATTACACAGTATTTAATGGATGGTTTCCAGGCCAGAGTGCCACTAACCTGTCAGTAACTAAAGGGTAAGAACTGTGCCTGATAATTTTATAGACCTAGCATCCAATTCAGTGCCTGATACACAGGCATCCCCCCAATATTTAAAAATTATATGATGAAAATCACTATCCGGTAGTATATTTTTAAAGTAGTATAGTCCCTATCCGGTTCCCTCCTCTCCCCTAGGAGAGCTTAAATTGGATTCCACTTTACTTCTTGATACACTTCCTATTTATTCTTAGTCCTGGGTGACCTTGAATAAATAAATATCACATTGTTTAGCATATAAACATGAGAGATAACCGTCTTCCATATAGATCCTCTTCCTGCCCCACCAAAAAACCTAAACCTCAGTGTCCTCAACTTTTAGCAGTTGATGATGGGGGTTACCTTTTTTTAACTCCCCATGAAAATCACTGCAGATGGTGACTGCAGCCATGAAATTAAAAGACGCTTACTCCTTGGAAGAAAAGTTATGATTAACCTAGATAGCATATTCAAAAACAGAGACATTACTTTGCCAACTAAGGTCCATCTAGTCAAGGCTATGGTTTTTCCAGTAGTCATGTATGGATGTGAGAGTTGGACTGTGAAGAAGGCTGAGCGCCGAAGAATTGATACTTTTGAACTGTGCTGTTGAAGAAGACTCATCTTGAGAGTCCCTCGGACTGCAAGGAGATCCAACCAGTCCATTCTGAAGGAGATCAACCCTGGGATTTCTTTGGAAGGAATGATGCTAAAGCTGAAACTCCAGTACTTTGGCCACCTCATGCAAAGAGTTGACTCATTGGAAAAGACTCTGATGCTGGGAGGGATTGGGGGCAGGAGGAGAAGGGGACGACAGAGGATGAGATGGCTGGATGGCATCACTGAGTCAATGGATGTGAGTCTGAGTGAACTCCGGGAGTTGGTGATGGACAGGGAGGCCTGGCGTGCTGCGACTCATGGGGTTGCAAAGAGTCGGACACGACTGAGCGACTGAACTGAACTGAGATCAATTTGCTCCTTTCTGTGTCTCCAGCGATAATAGGGTGACATCCTTCAGAGACCTCATTCATGACCAAGATGAGGATGAGGAGGAAGAGGAGGGTCAGAGGTGAGTCTTTGTTGGGGGCACAGTCCACATGAAATTCTATGATAATTACCTGGAAGGGCCTAGAAGGATAAACATGCTCTGTTATCGTTAACTGTTAGTTGTAGGCTAGTCACACACATACTGGGAACAGTTTTCCACTCCCTGTAGCTTAGAAGTGATCCCTGTCTTCTTACTATTTTTTTTTTTCATTTGAGGTTTGTTTTTGTTGTTGTTTTTAATTTTTAAAATAATATGTGTTTATTGAAGAATATTAGGGAAAAGGAAATAAATCTATAAGGAAAAAAGCCATTTATAGTATCACAACCCAGAGGTAGCCAGGTATCAATACTTTTGGTGTATTTCCTTCCAGTTTTTCCTTAATTGAAAAGCAATATATTACATAATAAACAGGAAAATGGGCTTACAAATGTATATTCCCCTGTTATACAGAGTACTGTTTTTTTGTTGGCTTACTTTTAACCTTTAGGAATGTTATAATAAGACTGGTGTCCATTGTGGAAAATATAGCATAATGAAAAAAATATAACATTCACCCACCCTTTGGTTACTACAGTTAATATTTTGGCATATTTCTACTAAGTCTTGGTTCTGTGTATAAAGGTAGCCTATTGATACTGTATTTTACATGATGAAGGTCAGATAAGTTTATTTCTTGCTTTTGTAGAATTAATGCTACACCTTGATATATAATGCTACATATTTCTCTGTGTCATTAAAATTCTTGATAAGTGTTTTCATTGACTATAATAATAATCCATCATATGGAATGTTTGATGTTTAGATCATTTTCAGTTTTTTTTCTTACCAGTATAGATGTCAATGCTGTGAACATCTCTGTGTATCAGGTTATATTAGTTTCTAGAAATGAAAATACCAGGTCAAGGCTATGAATATTTTTAAGGCATTTGATCATAGGTTCCTGGTTCATAAGCCAGGGCTTTGAGATCCCATAATAAGGACCTTACAGAACTTTACCTGGAATGAATAAGGATGAACTGGCTGCGGCCTCATTTTACAGGTTTTGGTTCTCCATGGAATCTGCCTGGGTCTGTCAAACATTCCTGACGAACACTGTGTAATAACCATTATGGAAATGCAGTTACCTCATTGTGGTCAGTCTTTGGAAAGTGAGCTCAGAAATTGCATATGTTCTATTCTTTGTTTTCATCCATGTAGTGACTTTTGCCCTACCTCAGCATTCTATTTAAATATACTCAAAGTTCAGGAATAAATGTTAATTTCAGTGTTTTAATGGCCCTTGAAAGACAGTGTCATCACATAAGTGAATGCCCAGCTCTTAAATAACCTCTTTCTAGTTCTCCTGTCTGGTCATATCATCCAGGCAGTGACCTTTTACTTCTTTGGGCCCTCAGCACATCAGACCTAATGACACTGGTCCTCTTGTTCATGCCAAGGCCTAGGGTTTTGCCTCCATTCCCTGGATAACATCAAGACATGGAAGGCTAAGGCTAATTTTTGTAGATTCTCGGTTTTCCCCACTGAGATATGCTGTTGACTTAGCTGTGAATAGGAGTGATAAGGAAGCAGCCAGCCAAAGCTATATGATTGCAGATTTTCAAACCCAGGTTAAAAAACTAAAGTGCTAACTTAATCTCAGGCTTTGCTTGGCCCATTACAAAGCAGATGTGGGTATCTTGGGGCTTATATTTGAGCTTTGCTGACCACCTCCAGTACCCGCTCTCATCATCCTCCTGGTGTGTGTCACAAGAACTGCAAGGCGAAGTGAGGCTTGGGTGAGCTCTCGGTGTGGTATCAAACCACCTTACATGTGTGCATACTCTGTGCTTGTTCTTTTGCATACATCTGCTGATTTGAACCTCACGGCCCTGACTTAAGGAACAGGTAGGTAGGGCATGTGGTTCTTCCCTTCCATTTCAAAGAAGGAAAGTGAGGTATAGCTCAATGCACTGGCTTGCCCAGATCACTCATTGACAGAGCCAACAGTGGAACCTTATTGCTTGTACTAACCATGCCACTGCCACCATTAATCTGGGGCTGCTAGTGGTAGCTGCTTCTCACTGTGAACATAGTGATCATCTCCTGGAAAAGTGTTGGTGTTTAATTCCCAGAGCTGATGTGCTGTTGTGCATGCCTGGAATGCCCTTTCTGATTTCTTTACCTGATAAACTCATCATCCTCAAGGTTTAGCCCAGAAAGCACCCTTCTGGGAAACCTTGACTGTTCTCCCCGATTCTGTATTCCCAGAGACCCCTTCCTTACCTTTTTTGTGGCTCACTGCAGTATGCCTGCCTGCCTCTTTACATGTGTCTCCCCCTAGACAGTAAGTTCCATGAAAATGAGCATTGGTACCCTTTGCCTCATTGTGCCCAGCTCCTAGCCCAAAATCTGGCACATGCTTGGTTATGTTTTCTAAGTGTATTTGGTGTTAGATGTGTATTTTCTGTGCAGGTTTTATGCTGGGGGCTCAGAGAGAAGTGGACAGCAGATTGTTGGCCCTCCCAGGAAGAGAAGTCCCAACGAGCTGGTGGACGATCTCTTTAAAGGTGCCAAGGAGCATGGAGCTGTAGCTGTGGAACGAGTGACCAAGAGCCCTGGAGAGACCAGTAAACCAAGAGTGAGCATAGGGGGTTGATATCTGTGTCCACAGAACTGAGGTTCCAGAGCAGGGGGAAGGAGGCCTTCATCACCCAATAGTTAGTGACTGAATTGTTTTTGTTTTTCATTTGCTCACTTCCTCTTGTGCACAAGAGCAGTGCAGTTTCTCTTACCTTTTAACATGAAGTCAAGATTTGGGGTAAAGTTTTCAAACCTGTGATCTAAATCAGGTTCTGCCAGTTTTTTGTTTGGCCTGATCAACTTGACTTAATGTCTTGCCTTTATTTTTTTTATTTTAATTAAATCAGTAGCCATCTGTTTTACATAAAATCTGAATTTCTGCTTTCTTTGTGAAAATCAAAAAAATATCTGGTGTTATCCTGCACCGAGATTCCAGCATGGTTGTGATTAACTAGATCTTAGTAGTAGCCATTCCCTTTAGCCAAGAAGCACTCTCTCCAGCCACACCTTTCCAGTTTTTACCCCAATCCTGACCCTGTAGCTCTGAGTTTGCTACTCAGAGAAGGCATACCTCATAGTTAATAATCTTGAAATAACATTTTCTCTGAATAACCTGATCACTGTTGACCCACTCCTTAGGTGTTTGTGAACTTGTCTTTTATAGCCATTTGCAGGCGGTGGCTACCGCCTTGGAGCGGCACCAGAGGAAGAGTCTGCCTACGTGGCAGGAGAAAGGAGGCGGCATTCCGGCCAAGATGTGAGTGTGCATCCATCTTCTTTTTTGTTTTGTTTTTTTTTTTTTGCATCCATCTTCTGTAGGGAAGCTTGTGGACTGTTTAATCACTTTGAGGGAGAAGTTAATCCCATGAGTCAGCAGCCTCTGAAAGAGAAGAGGCAGCACATTTGCTGTGTCATCCATGAATGAAAAGGCTTACCTGAGAATCACAGACAGCTCTCATCTGGCTGGATGGTGGCAGGGGGAGCTGTATAAGTTGGGGTGGGCAGAGTGGATGGACAAGTAAAGGAGTTTTGTGAGCATTCCATGAGTCTCAGGCAGAGGGATAGTGATTCCAGGGTTCTCTGGTGGTGTGGACAAGGCTAAAGATCTTGGTCTTTAGACCCCCCAGGGAGGCTTGAAACATACTTTTAAAACTTTTTCTTATTGTTATTCAGTCCTTTTTCCCCTGTGCGTAGGGGGTCCCCCCTTCTCTACTAAGTGTAATAATGCTATGAGTCAGTTTTGAGGTTTATGCCATAAACATTTTTTATCTTATTGATTTACAGTGTTGTGTTAATTTCTTCTGAACAGCAAGTGACTCAGCTGTATATATTCTTTTTCAGTGCCATAATTGTTTTCATATGACCTTGTGAATATTAGTCTCCATAATATTTTTGTTTTTAATCATTTTGGTTTTTTTCCAAAACAAAGTCAAGCAAGAAGGAAATAAAAATTCTATCTACCAGCTGCTACTATGAGGCAGCAGCTGCTAATATGCTGTTCTTTAGCCCTCTAGACCCTTTCCTATGGCTGTGTACAGGGAGTTAACAAATTTTGTAGATATCATTTTTAATGACTGCAAAATAGTCCGTGTAAAATTTGCCATGCTAATGTAGTTGAGCACGAGCTGTGTGCCAAGCATGCTGGCAACCCTACAGATAAGGAAGCTACAGCTTCAATTAATTGAGTCATGTGCTCAGTGCCACTTGGTGAATGGCAAGATCAAGACGCAGATCCTGGTCTGATTAAATCAAAGCCTATTCTCTTAACTCGTGCCATGTCACCTTCTTATTTTAAGTTAATACTTATTTCATGGTTGTTGATTGTTCTCCTTATGCATGAGTCTATATGTTTGTCTGTCTGTGTGTTTTAGTAATGACACAGTAAAATAGTAAAAAACTTGCTAATTTGCAGGTTCACACTGGTGTGCTTGCCAGGTTCCTGACAATGTATGGACTGCTTACCTCCTGTTGTCATAGGTCCATGTAGTGTTGAAGCTCTGGAAGACTGGATTCAGCCTGGACAATGGTGAACTCAGAAGCTACCAAGACCCATCCAATGCCCAGTTTCTGGAGTCTATTCGTAGAGGGTGAGCAGAAAAACCCTTCTTCAATTTCCATATCAGTGAGTGAGATGGCAGATGGGAAAGAAGAAACCAATTCAAATGTTTATTATATAAGAACTTTAAAATTTTAAGCAGATTTAGCACAATTGAGAAACAGATTCAAAGATTTGCTTCTAAAACTCTGTGTATCTACTTTTCTACTTTGGGCCTAGGTCAGAGCCAAGTCACCAGATAGGACTCTAGGCAGGCATGAGAGAAGGGGGAGGCAGACAGCCGCTAGAGCAGTCAGCTCCCCATGGAGGCCCATCAGTTGGAGACGAGAAGTTTCTCCTCCTTTTGTACCCATCACTGTCATTCCCATCCTGCTCTGTGTGGGCCCTAGCACTGCCTTTTCTCCCACAGAGAGGTGCCAGCAGAGCTACGGAGGTTAGCCCATGGTGGGCAGGTGAACTTGGACATGGAGGACCATCGGGATGAGGACTTCGTGAAGCCCAAGGGAGCCTTCAAAGCCTTCACTGGCGAGGGTCAGAAACTGGGCAGGTAAGGAGCAGCACGGGTGGGGTGGAATTGTGTGGGTCACTCCTTTGGGACCCAGCACACCCTGTGTACAGCTCACTTGATGTAGCTCTTTACTGTTTATTACAAAGTACTTCAGATTTTATCTTTATGGGAGGAAAAGTATGAGAGCATAGGCTTTGGTGTTAACAAACCTAAGTCTAAATCTCTTCTTTGCTTTCTAGCCGTATAACCTTAGACTGTACAGCCTCAGTTTCTCAGCTTAAATGGGACTAGTAAGAGCCCTTATTTCCTGACTACTGATGGGAGGAGCATGTAGAGCATTGTCCCACAGTGATCAGTGACGGTAACACATCGCTGCCTGGACTCGGTCATCTAGGATGCTCGGGGCAGAGAGCGCCTCCTCTATGGCTCTAAGGCTGAAGCAGACACACGTATTCAGAGGGGTTAAGGAATCCAGCCAGCCTGCAGCAACACCCTTCAGGATCCAGGGAAGCTCAAGGACATTGTTGCCCCTGTGCAGGCTGCTGCTCCAGTGTTAGGGGAGCTCTTATTTTTACTCTCTGCTAAACACTTCCTGACACTTTGTCATTCCCTGTGACTGTTTTGCCTTGTGTCCTCTGCCACTATCTCTGTCTTGCATTCAAACACCTCATATTAACAGGATCTGATTGGTTGATAGTTCCTGTTACTTCTGATCAGTGGAGCTCTCACACCAGATCCTTGACGAACCCACAGAGAGGCAGCCTTTTCTCAGGGACCCACTCATGGGCTGTGCATGGGGTCAGTTGGTCAGTATTCTTCTGAGGGATCCGTGCACATGAGAGGCTTTCAGCGTGGTGACACATGGTACAGCCTGTCCTTTTCAGAGGGAAAGCTGAGGCTCCTGGACTCCAAGGGCTACCCTTAGGTGCTCCCTGCGGTGCCACCAGGACTGGAGCCTGGTCTTCTGATTGGCACTCCTTCCCACACTTCTGCACAGCGTGACCCTAATTCTGACCTAGCTCTGGCAGCTTTTGAACTCAATTCTGCCCTTGCTCACCTCACCAGCATGTTCAGGAATCAGAGTGTGGTCTGCCAACAGCTGTGCTCTTTGCGATTCTGACTGGCCCTCTCCTCGAATCCCCTGCCTCCCTGCTGGCCATTTGTGCCTCGTCAGGAGCAAGGGTCATAGCTCTGTTAGAGATAATAGACTGCGATTTACCAGGACCAAAATACTGAAGCCACCTTGCCCTCACCGTTTCATTTCCCACATTGGGGCCTGTGGGTTAGTCTGGACAGCTGTTCTCAGAGTGATCCATCTGTGACTTCCCTGTCAGTTGTGGTAAGCTTTGTGGAACACCACTTAATTTTTTTCCCATATATTATTGAAAATAAAGTGTGTTTATCTTTTAAAATAGAAAGTACAGATAAAGAGTAAAAGGTATTCTTAAACCTAACAGCCAGATATATCCAGTTAGTATCTGAGGGTGTGTGTACAAACAAATGTTCTATGCCCTACAGTTTTGCCTAGTCAGTGTAGTCTGGCTATCGGTCCAGATCAGTAAATGCATTTCTACAATATGTTTTTTAATGCTAACATAATTTTCTATCTTCCGTATGTGCCGTAACTTAACCGGTGCCTGCTATTAAGTACTTACGTGATTATCAGTATTATGAACATTACAGTGGTTATCTAATTAATGTTTATATACCACTGATGTTGTTCTGGAAGTAGCACAACAAGTAGCTCAAAAGATCTTCACGTTGTCCCCCAAAACATGGTACCCTTCTTTCACCCACCAGTAGTTTTAAGGAAGGACTCAGAATACCTTGCCATTTGGTATTGTCTGGCTTCATGATATTAGCCGAAAATGCTTCTGCTTTTGGAATTGTATCGTGTGTATAGGACAATACGTCTCAAAAAATTAAGATATTTTAAGGATACTTAAGATGAAGTGAAGTGTTAGTTTCTCAGTCGTGTCTGACTCTTTGTGACCCCATAGACTGTAGCCTGCTAGGCTCCTCCGTCCCTGGGATTTCCCAGGCAAGAATACTGGAGTGGGTAGCCACCCCCTTCTCCAGAGGATCTTCCTGATCCAGGGATGGAACCCTCGTCTCCTATGTTGTAGGTGAATTCTTTACTGTCTAAGTCACCAGGGAACCCCTCTGTTTTAGGATGGGACTACGTTATTAGTGCAGATGATGAATCAAATAGAGCTTGATAATCAGACATGATGCTTGTCAGCTAAATAAATGTTCATTGCCAGATCCACTTTGATTTTCAGTTCTAGCTTTAGTTTTTCCAGTAAATTTTACGTGCTTTCCATCATTGTCTTATTAAATAAAATGATCAGGAAGCCAGCTGTTCTAAGAAATTTTTCTCAAGTTTCCTTCAAAAATTGGTCAATCCTAGTTTTTTCTCCAATTACCTAGAAAAATTAAGTGAATGAATAGATTTCTCTCGGTTCAGAAATTTAAAAAAATTCTTTCAGTTGCATGAAAGAATTTAGGTTTTGTTTTAGGTTTTGCGTTTGTTTGTTTGGATGAGAACTATCTGAAGATTTGAGAAGCCTGCATTTGATTTCAAGTAGCAAACACCACGAGTGCACTTGGGATGGGCTGAGGATGTCGCTGCTGCTGGGGTGAGCTCCCCTGCTCACCGTGCTGGCTGCAGTGCTCATCTTTGCAAAGCAGGTGACAGGGCCTCAGGACTCAGCATTGTGGCAGCAGAGCACCTTAGTGCCCAGGTTATTCCCACTACGAAGGAAATGACCAGTCATGTGGTTCAGCTTCTCTCTCATTCAGGCCTTTCTGGCAGGCAGCAGCTTCAGTGAGTACCTGTCGTACTTGGAACTGTTATAAACAGTTGAGGGCCAGGTTACCTAGAATCTAATTAGAGAGTTGACCTAATGCTTTTAAAACTAATGAACAGAACAGAGTAGATCTTAAGCATTTACAGGTGCAACATTTAACTTTCTGTCATGGGTGTAATTTATCTGTGTGTCTCATCTTCTGAGTCCCACATATTGTGAGGTTGATACACAGAAGAAGCTTTTCTCATAGTCAATAACTGTGGCCAGTGTTCTCTTCTGATCTCCACTCTATAATTCTCTAAACCCGTATTTTTGATGTTCACAGAAAGTAAGTTCAGTTTTTACTTCTTCCTTGCTGACTGTGTGCTCTAGGGCAACATTTCATGGACTGTTCCATAAAATGATCTTCAGGAGGTTAACATGAAAAAAGAACATGGTGGTCAAATAAGTTTGCCTTCACTTCATAGCCTCTCAAAGTGTTAGTCTTTCAATCATGTCTGACTCTTTGTGACCCCATGAACTGTAGCCTGCCAGGCTTCTCTGCCCATGGAATTCTCCAGGCAAGAATACTGGAGTGAGTTGCAGTTCCCTTCTCCAGGGGATCTTCTTGAACCAGGTATCGAACCCAGGTCTCCTGCATTCCAGGCGGTTTCTTTATGACCCCTCAAGACCTTTAATATGTTAGTGGCCTCTGACACTGTTGTTATAATATGTGACATTTCCAGAACCTTCCTGTAGATAACTCAAGGGACTCAAGTCCCAGGGAACACACTTAGGAAAGCACTTTCAGTTGGATTTGCTAAGAAGGCCCTTTTTAGGTTGTAAAGATCAGAGGAAGAAGTGAGGTGGAGGAACTGATGTAATTAGAGGCTTTGGGGGAAAGCAAGGGCATTCTCATCTAATGGCCTCTATTCTCTGCAAAGGTCTAGGCCAGGACATCTGCTAAGAGAAAAAGGCTAACGCCTCCACACAGTTGTGGAGAATTGGGAATTTGTGTGCACTTTGTGTTGTCCACCTCCCTGAGTATAACACCCCTTTAACTCTCACGATAATCCTTGTTAAAGAATCTCGTTACTACTCTTGTTGAAACTCAAAGAGCTTAAATAACTAGCCCAACACCACCATAGCTAGTGGGTGAATTCAACCCTGGTCCATCTCATCCCAAGATCTGAGCTCTCCACACTGCAGCAGGCACCATGGCCTGTTCATCTTATATAATTAATCCCTGTGGTGCCAGGCACTTGGTTGGCTTTCCAGAAATCTGAACTGTCTCCTGATAGTTGACCAGTGAGTACGAGATACCCACATGAGTGAGGCTGCACTAGGGCAGGCAGGCCTGAGAATTCCATCAGAAGATAAGAATCTGGACTTGTCCTTTACATCCTAACAGTTACCTGCCAGGCTGTGTGACACCCATCTCAGTTGCAGACTTGGAGTACCCTCTTCCCATTCTGCCCTTAGCCTCTCAGTGGGGCTAAAATCATCCTGGTCTGTTGGGTCCTCGAGCGTCAAGTCTCAGTCTCTTCCAGCCCAGGCTTTCTTGCATACTGCTTTCTTCCCTTCAAGCTCTTGTTCAATTGTGGACATCAGGGAAGAAGGGGGTTGGTAACTTGCCCAACTCCAGGAATGAGGGAGCTGGCAGTAACCTGGGGGTTGAGGTGAATTCTGCTGGACCTCTAATTTCCATCAGAGCAGGGATTCTGTCTTGTCACTCCTTATGTCAGTAGCAGCAAACAGCACCAGACATAGCAAATGCTCAGTAAAAATCCTTGACAGGATTTTACTCCTGCTGGGGCTTTGTTTCTGTTCATGTCCTGATATGATCCTCTGTCCTCAGCACTGCCCCCCAGGTATTGAATACCAGCTCTCCAGCACAGCAGGCAGAAAATGAAGCCAAAGCCAGCTCTTCCATCTCAATTGATGAGTCACAGCCTACCACAAACATCCAAATACGGCTTGCTGACGGTGGGAGGCTGGTGCAGAAGTTTAACCACAGCCACAGGTACCTTGCATTATGGGGCCTGGCTTATTCTAAGAGGGTCCCAGAAACTCCCACAGATAAGTGAGTAGAGGGAGCAGTTCTTCCCCCTAAACACCAGCAGACTCTCCAGGCTCTCTCCAGAGGAGGCAGTGGGGTAGGAAGCTGTGCATGTCTGAAGCCTTTGGTTTGGTCCCCGCTCTTCCATTAAGTGTAGCCAGTGTTTGCTCCGTCTCCTTCACGTGGGTCACAGATTCCTCAGATGGATTTGTTCCGAACTGTTTGTTCATAGGAAGTTTGATGCGAAAGCTCAAGAGTAGAATAGAGGAAGTCTGAACTGCTGTGGTTGATGGAGTAGGGAGGGGACAAAATGCGGCATCCCACTCATTCATCCCACTCCTCTGCCTCCTGACCCCCAGGAGGCCTCTGACAACCTCTAGGCTATGAAGGTCTCTGAAATCCGGACTTGGAGAATTCTAGAATACCTTGTTCTATCTCAGCTCATCTGGGCCAGATCGAAACAACTGCCTCCGCAACTTAAAGATGGGGAAGCTGAGGCACAGAGTGATGAAGGGATCAGCAGGGGAGGACTGTTGCCAGTAAAGATATTTGGCAAAACAACTCTTTTTTTGCCCCTAGAATAGCAGTGTCTAAATTTCATCAGTCATAGGCCATATAAATCAGGACCTATGTGGGGCCCAGGGAGTGGCTTGCCTTGAGTGTTGACAGGCTTCATATGAGGTTAGTGTGGAGCAAGTGTATTGGGGATCATAGAAGAGGAATCAGGCAGAGAAGCCCCTGGGAAGAGGGACCAGATGTGGGCAGAGAGCACAGCACGATGAAGAACTGAAGAGGGAACGTATTAGAACGGGGGAAGGAGGCTGGTGTATAGGCGGGACTTGGGACTAGAGTCAGGAGGTCGGTGTTTATAACAAGGAAGATGGGAGCAGTTCTGAAGGATTTTAGAAGAGTGACATGAGCTCATGTGTTTCCAAGTGAGCATTTTGGCCACTCTGTGGAGGATGGGTGGAGGAAAGGACCTGGGGATGTGGTGTGGCCTCCCTCTAGCTGGGGGCGGCGGGTGGGAGTGGGCAGCAGAGAGCAGCGCTCAGCCGCCTCCCCACTCCACCAGGGTCAGCGACATCCGGCTCTTCATCGTAGACGCCCGGCCGGCCATGGCTGCCTCCAGCTTTGTCCTCATGACCACCTTCCCGAACAAAGAGCTGGCTGACGAGAACCAGACGCTGAAGGAAGCCAACCTGCTCAATGCCGTCATCGTGCAGCGGTTGACATAACTGCCAGGCCCGGCCAGCAGCCTCAGCTCCCTCCTGCGTCTCCCATGGCCAGCTGCCCTGTGGGGACCACCCTTCCACCCACTCCTGCACACCCTGCATCCAGTGCCACGTCTCCTCCGTAGCTCTGGGTTCTTAGATCTCAGTTGGACATTTGTTTTCTCCTTAGTTGCATTTCCTGGGTTTTTGTGATGATCAATGGACTTTAAAGAAAAAAATAAAAACAACCAAAAAAAAATTTGAAGGAGTATCACAGCATGTTGTACAGAATGTTTGCCACTGAGGCAGGCTTTGATTACCATGAAATCATATTTGTCTAGGGTGTGTGGAGGAGCCTTCCTTCCATCCTCTCTGTGTAAAAATTGCATGTGGCACATAACACCCACCTACTAAGTATGATCCCCGCCACCCCTATGTAGGGAAGAAACTGGGGAGACTTAAGAGAAAAAGGCTTTGTAGCACTCATTACATAAGAACAAATTTCTTGCCTGGATAAAACTGGCAGCAACAAGAGTGCCCTGAAGCGTGAGGTCAGATGCAGAGGCACACAGTCCCTCTGCTCCGTTTACTCAAACCCTGGGAGGTGTATACTCCCCAGGCCTTGGCCAGTTGAGATTCTGACTACACCTCCTGCTTTGGCCCTTTCCTCCCTCATCATCCTGGCTGCTGTGTCATTACTTTATTTCATGGAGAGATCTGTCCCTCAGAGGTAGGGGAATCTTTTTACTGGAAAACAGCTTGTGCCAATTCAATGAGTTCAGTGGCAGGGTGTCTTGTCCTGAAAGAGAAACAATCAACATATCACTGAGCTCCAGTTAATGTGGCAAATCACATGTTGAAGAGGTGGGTTCCCTATGCTTCAAGCTCCTTGTGCTGGCATTTGTAGGAGGCTCTTGCTGACTAAAGTTAGAGTGTAACAAAGATGGTTTTGGTGTGCAGGCCCAAGTTCTGACTTGCACCAACTTAGGCAGTAGTCCCAGCCAGGCCAAGACCCTCCCCACATGAAGTGTGAGTCTGGGAGAGGAGGGCCACTGGGGTCTTGGATGGAAGCCTTTCCACCCCCTGTTAAGTGAACTCCAGAATCAACACTGACTCAGAGTCTCCTGGTTTCAAATCATAATGTGGCTCAGTCTGTTTCTAAGCAGTTATCACCAGTCACTTTATCTTTTCTGCTTCGCCCCCTGCAGTGAGCCAACAGCTAACACTGCTGGTCCTCAGAGTCTGGGGGAGGCCCTGGGTTTCCAATCCAGACCTATCCTGAGAAAGGGAGTTGGTACTTCTGATCCCAGAGAGGCAGTGGGGCAGGGCTGCAGGGTGGCCTCCTGCAGGTGGAGAGAAAGGAAACCAAATGCTGGTCTGGAGAAACGAAATTATTGTCACCTTGACCATTAAAAACCAAAATGAGGACAGTGGAGTTTTTGTACTTTCTAATGGGTTGCTCTGAAGAAGTATAATGACAGCAACTATAGTAAGTACTTCAGTGCTGCACAAGAATCCCATTGTACAGTGCCCAAACCTAAAGCCCAAGCCACACGGCTGGCAAGTGGTAAGGCCTCTCGGCTCAAACACCATGCTCCATACACATATACTCCAGCCCTGTGTACACTCAACCCTCCCCTCTTCAGGGTTTCAGCTTATGTTAATTAGCACATGCCAGAACAGAGCATGGAAACAAACCCTGCATCGCCTAGAAGAGTCTGCAAAGGCCCCTGGGTTCCACCCCCACCAGCCCTGGAATTGAGTGAGGCAGCTGACTTAACTGTTGGCAGCCACCACAGTACAGACCAGCTAGGCATCTGGCCCTAGGTCAGAGGGACTGCCAGCCACACAGGCAGGGATCACACCAGTCCAGCTAAGGCCAGTAAGGATGTTTTCAGCCCTAGTTGTTTGTTCTGGTGGCCCAGATGAAAAGGTTAATCTACTTGATAAACTCATAGAGAGATACTCAACAGCCATTGGTCCTGGGGTTTCTGAAGTTAGGGCAGTTGTTCTCAATTGAGGCATTTTGGATCATCCCCCAAATTGGCTGTTGAGTGGGGTATCCTCCTGGCATTAAATAGGTCTGTGTGCATGCTAAGTCACTTCAGTGTGTCTGACTCTTCGTGACCCTGTGGACCATATTCCGCCAGGTTCTGGGATTCTCCAGACAAGAACACTGAGGTGAGTTACCATGCCCTCCTTCCAGGGGTCTTCCAGACCCAGGGATCAAACCTGCATCTCCTACATCTCCCACATTGGCAGGTGGGTTCTTTACCACTAGCACCACCTGTGAAGCCCTAAGTAGGTCTGGCCAAGGACGTATTGCAACATACAGGATATGTCCCAATAGAAGGGTATCCAAGGTTCATCACTGAGTGAAAAATGCAAGTTGTCATGATGATGCCCAAATGAGTGCATGTTAAATTCATCTCTACTGTGGGACATGTGTGTTCCTGTTTGATTTTGTGAACCACACTATGTCAAACAACCTGCAAGTACAGTATGGCCACATCTGGTTGCTTCCTCGGGGGATGGCTTTGAGTGGCGTTGACAAAGTGCTCTTCTGAGCTGTAGGGCCCCTTCCCATGCCTGTCCACAGTATAAAATGTGCCCATCATTGGAAGGACTGGGGCTGAAGCGGAAGCTCCAATACTTTGGCCACCTGATGCAAAGAGCCAACTCATTGGAAAAAAAAACAAAAACAAAAACTTGATGCTAGGAAAGATTGAGAGCGAGAGGAGAAGGAGGTGACATAGGATGAGATGGTTGGATGGCATCACTGACTCGATGGACATGAGTTTGAGCCAACTCCGGGAGATCGTGAAGGACAGGGAGGCCTGGTGTGCTGCAGTTCATGGGGTCACAGACATGACTTAACGACTGAACAACAACAAATCCCAGCCAGGAACCCTTTAAAGTTGACTTTGAGTTCATTGGGGGAAAAAGTTGGTACAGAAATGTGAGTTCCTTGTTGCTCCCTCTAACTGCATTTTAGGTGGGGGGACTGCTGCCGGAATTTCTCCCAGGGTCAAGTAAAAGGATATCTTCTTTCTTTAAATGGACTTTGCTGCCTTGTCAAGGGCTGTTACCATGTCCTCCCATACCCCCATTCTACATCCACTCTCGTCTCAGGCCAGGCCAAGGAAGCAGAGCAGCTAACACTGCTAGCAGACTTCTAGTGTCCAGCCTGGGTCCCAGTCTGAGCAAACTCCTGTGCCGTGTGCCTGCATCTCTCTCTCTCTCTCAGTGGCCTCATGCCTCACCCCACGTCCAGTCCCTCAGTAACTCCTCCAGGTTCTACTGCAGATGCATCCCAAATCTAGCCACTGTCATCCCTCCCCAGCGATCTCCGGGGCCCGTTGTCCACGTCTCACATCAACAACTGCAGTGACTTCCTTTTGGTCACCCTGTTCTTGCCCCTGACAATCTGTTCACACAGAGTCTCCGCATCCATTAAAGCCCACCACATCTTCCTTTAAAGCCCTCAGGAGCTCCCCACTGCCCCTAGAGACTTATTACTAAAAGCCTGAAGAGCCCTATAGGACCTGGCCCCTACGTATCACTGTATCCTTCTGTCCTGCTTTATTCTTCTGACTTCTTCCAATGTATCATATATTCTATTTTCCTTGTCCCTCCACTAGATTATAAGCTACCTGAAGCAGGGGGATTGTTTTCTTCACTCATGTACCCTGACAATCTGATGGCACAGTGCCTGACACATAGTAGGTCCTCAACAAATAACTGGTTGGATGAACACGTGAAATGGAAATAAGACCTCCCAATCAACTGCCTCCCAAAGCAGGTTGCTATTCAGCCACAGGGGGGCATCATTCTAAAAGGCAATCATAGCCTCAGGTTCTTTCAGCAAAGGCCATTAAGAGGGCAGAACAAAAAGCACAGTGGGGTGGAGGGATCATGGGGAAAAGGGAATGCCCCCAGTGTTTCCTGCCACCTGGGTTGGACTAGGAAGGTTATTAAGGGCCAATCACCTTCACAGTGAGCACCTGGGATCCTCAATGCCCAGCTTAGTTCTTTAGCTTCTACTGATGATAATAGCAGCCACCGTAATTTAAGCACTAATTTTGTGCCAGGTCTTATATGTACCTTACTTCATGTAGCGTGGTAACAACCTGAAGGCATCATAATTAGCCCATTTTGTGGAGGAAAGTTCTGAGGCCTAGCTCAGTGAAGGGATTTGGCTGAAGTCATATTCCAAGTAAAAGAACCAAGATTTGAATTTGAAAGCTGCAGCTCTGGACCATCCGGATCTACTGCTGTGAAAAATGCAGGCCCAGAGACTGGGAGGAATGATGGACAGGTGGGGAGAGGGTCAGGGGAAATCAGGGAGGGTTCTCAGAGAAGGGCACCCTTGAGCTGGGCTGTGAAGGATGACCAGGAGTTGGTTCACTAGCAAGGAGGTAAAAAGTGTTCCTCCTCTAGAGACAAACCCAAAGGATGCGTGAAGGTATGGGGCAGGTAGATCTGGTGTGACATTAGATGAGTCAACTAACCTCTGGGCTCTGGGAAGGAGCCAGTGCCAAAGACTGTATGTTGTCCCTACTGAGGGACACTCAGTTCCCCTTTGGACCCATGGGATGAGGAAACCAAGAATGGACTCCAGAGCCCCGGGGCTAACCCCTTCCTCCTGATTCAACTCTCTGGTGTGCAGTCTTCCCATCTATAACATTGGCTCTCAGCAGAATTTCTGCATTGTAACAATTACTGTATTGCTAGGAACACTTTCCCAAACCTGTGAACTCATGGGCCCCCAGATCAGCCAGTACTGTTGGTTTTGACAACAACTCTGCTTCCAGGGCAGGTTTGGGTCACCTCAACTCCCCAAAGGTGATGGAGTTTATCCAAAGATTTCAAACTGATAAGATGGCAAGTCAGCTTGTAACCTCCCTCTCCAGGCCAAGGGTTTGTGCCTTTTTGGATGATTTTCAACCAGGAACTTGGTGGGCAAGGCCCCAGTCAGCAGAGACAACAAAGGTTCTTAGCAGGTGGGACCACTTGACCCCACGAAGATGGGACAGCTTTCCTTCCAGGCAGGCCAAACAGGTCCCCAAATCCCCAGTGGTGATCATAATTCAAGAGAGACTCTGGCCCCATGTGAACATTCTTCGCTCACCAGCCAGATGACAGAGAGCTAAAGTTATAAGTGGTGGGGAAATTTGAGGTGAAGAGGGGTGAGAGTTATCCAAAAGCCAAAAAATTATCTAAACCAATCCCTGAAGCCCCAAGGGCACAGGTAGAAGTGAGCAAGAGACAAAGTACCAGTGTCCTGAGCTGGTCTTGAATTTGAATATTACCATGTTGGAGAAGACTCTTGAGAGTCCCTTGGACTGTAAGGAGATCCAACCAGTCCATTCTGAAAATCAGCCCTGGGATTTCTTTGCAGGGAATGATGCTGAAGCTGAAATTCCAGTACTTTGGCCACCTCATGCGAAGAATTGACTCATTGGAAAAGACTCTGATGCTGGGAGGGATTGGGGGCAGGAGGAGAAGCGGACGACAGAGGATGAGATGGCTGGATGGCATCACTGACTCGATGGACGTGAGTCTGAGTGAACATCAGGAGTTGGTGATAAACAAGGAGGCCTGGCATGCTGCGATTCATGGGGTCACAAAGAGTCGGACACGACTGAGCGACTGAACTGAACTGATACTCCTTACTGCCTCTATCCTCTCTCTGAGCCTTGATATCCTCATTGCTAATGGAAGACAATAATCATACCTGCCTCAGAAGGTTACTGTGAGAAATCAAATAACATGTATGAGGCACACAGGCATCAAGTGTTCGTTGTTACCTGAATCAGGGCAGAAACTAGATAAGCTGTGACCTCAGGCTTCCACTTGCTAACAGCAGTCAGGTTCACAAGTGCGCCTGAGATCTTGAGCACAAGGAAATGGTATTTTCTAAAATTCAAGTCTCTCTTGCAGATTTAGGAGATTAAATAAGTGAGAGAAATCTAGCCCATGGTATCCATCAGATAACAAGGGTTGGTAGGCACAGGCTCAGTGCCAGGCCCAAGGGTGCATGGTAGGGTTCCGTATCCATCAGATAACAAGGGTTGGTAGGCACAGGCTCAGTGCCAGGCCCAAGGGTGCATGATGCGGTTCCTTGAGGGTCATACCCCATGCACCGTCTTCAGGGGAGAGTCAATCACTAAAGGACACAGAGGCAGGTGAGGGGCAAGACGGACCCCAGGAGCTTGTCACAGGCAGATGTGGCCTGCAGGAAGCCAGAAAGCCTTTGTCAAGAGGACTTTGGAGCTGAGAGCTGGACATGGTACAGTATGCATCCAAGTGGTCAGAGAGCTGATGAAGAATGTGCCAGGAAAAGGGAGCAGAAGGTCAAAGGGCAGGAAGCCCCAAAGCATGTGGTTCATGTTAGGAGCCAAGTGAGGCATGTATACACTTGAATGAATGAATCTCTTTGAACCAATCTTGGTAATATCAGATTCTAAATGAATTTAACCAGATGGTTAAGTAAATTATGGCACATTCACACAGTGAATACAGTGCAGTCATTTATAAGGAATGAGTGCTTGTGCATGAAAATGGATGCTCTCCAAGATACCTGATAAGTGATTTCCAAGAATAGGGCTTACATGTGCCAGGCACTGTTCTTAGCACTGCACAAGTATTAATCCATGATCCTCACCCCAACCCCATTAGGGAGAGAAGAAAGAAAACACGAAGTATAGGTTACAAAAAGCAGTTTATTAATGTGTACAGTGCACATCATGAAGGAGAAATCAAGTAAAAAGGAACTCAAAAATGGCAGGTTAGAATTCTAGTTTATATAGCGTCTTCAACAAGGAGCAATAAATCAACAGAAAAATGACAGGAAAAAGGAAGGCTTTATAGCTTCCAAAGATGGCAGATCGTGGGAAGGTAAATACAGGGGAGGAAACTAATAGAAGGTTTGTTTGTAGATTCCTCTGGTGTCATCTCTAGGTTGAAATGTCTGTCTCTAATAAAAGAATTTATATCCTGCCATTAGGGGTAGAAAAGGGGGAGGTTTTCTGGGTTTTCTGCTTCCTGTTTTCAGTATAAATAATTTTCATGTCAAAGAGGCACATTTTGGAATGACATACTGTGGTTTCCTTCACTTCCTCCCACATATAATAAATCTATATAAATATGTATTTGCCTGTATCTGTACAGACACCACAAACATGCTGGAAAGACACATCAAATGCTAATTGTGGTGGTCAGAAGAGTAAGAAGACTTATGTTATACTATCTGTTTGTTTTTTAACCTTAGAATTTTGAGCTGTGCACTTCCAGATGGACAAGCTGGATTTAGAAAAAGCAGAGGAACCAGAGATCAAATTGCCAACTTCCACTGGTTCATAGAAAAAGCAAGGGATTTAAAAAAAAAAAAACAAAAACCCTGCTTCTTTGACTACACTGAAGACTTTGACTATGTGGATCACAACAAACTGTGGAAAATTCTGAAAGAGATGGAAATTCCAGACCATCTTACCTGTCTCCTGAGAAACTTGTATGCAGGACAAGGAGCAACCGTTAAAACTGGACATGGAACAACAGACTGGTTCCAAATTGGGAAAGGAGCATGTCAAAGCTGTATATTGTCACCCTGCTTATTTAACTTCTATGCAGAGTACATCATGTGAAATGCAGGGCTGGATGAATCACAAGCTGGAATCAAGACTGCCGGGAGAAATATCAACAATTTCAGATATGCAGATGATATGACTTTAATGGCAGAAAGCAAAGAGGAACTAAAGAGCCTCTTGGTAAGGATGAAAGAGAGGAGTGAAGAAGTTGGCTTAAAATTGGATTCCCTGGTGGCTCAGATGGTAAAGAATCTGCCTGCAATGCAAGAGATCTGGCTTCTATTCCTGAGTTGGGAAGAACCCTTGGAGAAGGGAATGGTTACTCACTTCAAGAGAATTCCATGGACAGAGGAGCCTAGTGGGCTATAGTCTGTGGGGTTGCAAAGAGTCAGACGTGACTGAGGACTAGGAACTAAAGAGCTTCTTGATGAGGATGAAAAAGTTGGCCTAAAACTCAACATTTAGAAAAACAAAGATCATGGCATCTGGTCCTATCACTTCATGGCAAATGAAGTGACAGATTTTATTTTCTCAGGCTCCCAAATCATTGCAGATGGTAATAGCAACCACGAAATTAAAAGATGCTTGCTCCTAGGAAGAAAAGCTACAACAAACCTAAATAGTGTATTAAAAAGCAGAGACATCACTTTGCTAACAAAGGTCTGTGTAGTCAAAGTTATGGTTTTTCCAGTAGTCATGTACAGATGTGAGAGCTGAACTATAAAGAAGGCTGAGCACCAAAGAATTGATGCTTTTGAACAGTGGAGCTGGAGAAGACTCTAGAGAGTCCCTTGGACAGCAAGGAGATCAAACCAGTCAATCCTAAAGGAAATCAACCCTGAATATACATTGGGGAACTGATGCTGAAGCTCCAATACTTTGGCCACCTAATGCAAAGAACTGAGTCATTGAAAAAGACCCCAATGCTGGGAAAGATTGAAGTCAGGAGGACACGGGCGTGACAGAGGATGAGATGGTTGGATGGTATCACCATTTCAATGGCGTGAGTTTGACCAAACTCTGGAAGATAGTGAAGAACAGGGAAGCCTGGCGTGCTGCAGCCCATGGGGTGGCAAACAGTCGGACACAACTGAGTGACTGAACAACAGAGTCTTAACAGCACAGATCTCACAGTGATTACATTATGAATCTGCACTGTGAATTTCCCTTTACCATACATTCAACAACTCTTGTTTAAGCCTCTACTACGTGTCAGGCACTGTTCTGGAATCAGAGATCATTAAAGTCTTCCCAGCCCTTGGAGATCATCTAGACAAACCCCTTGTCTTTACAGAAGCTCAGAGAGGGGGAAGAACTTACCCAAGTGACACAGCAAGTCACTGGCAATGCCAAATCTAGAACCCAGGTCTCCCTCCTCCCTGCCCATAGCTCTTCTCACTCCACCCTGGAAACTCTCATAGGGTTCTTGTGTTTCTTGTTCTCCGGGGAGGACTCTTTTTAGGGAAATGCTCTGTATTGGTGCCCTGACAACCTTGCACATATCCACCTAGACCATGTAGGCAAGGTTTGACTACAGCTGACCTAAGGTGACTCCTGGGATCTGTGGGAACATGGGAAGACAGGAAGTCTTGTGAGGAGCTGCCACAAGGTCAGTTCTGTCTTCAGGGGCACTGCTGTCATAGGGCATTTCTTATCTGCCACCCTGGCTTCAATGAGGTGGGATTTCCATCCCCCTATTTTTTTCATATATGCATTTGGCTACACTGGGTCTTAGTTGTGGCACACAGGATCTTCATTTTGTTGCAGCATGTGGGATCTAGTTCCCTCTCTAGGGATCAAATCCGGGCCATCTGCGTTGGGAGTGTGGAGTCTTAGCTACTAAACCACCAGGAATGTCCCAAGACACCAACATCTGCTTCATTTCAGCCACTGTTAATTTGGTTTCTGTCACAGTTGAGTTCAGTCGTTCAGTCATGTCCAACTGTTTGCGACCCCATGGACTGTAGCACGCCAGGCTTCCCTGTCCATCACCATCTCCCGGAGCTTGCTCAAACTCATGTCCATTGAGTCAGTGATGCCATCCAACCATCTCATCCTCTGTTGTCCACTTCTCCTCCTGCTTTCAGTCTTTCCTAGCATCAGGGTCTTTTTAATGAATCAGTTCTTTGGATCAGGTGGCCAAAGGACTGGAGCTTCAGCTTTAGCATCAGTCCTTCCAGGACTGACTTCCTTCAGGCTTCTGTCACAGACCATATCCTAAATAATGCAAAAATTGCCAAAGCAGTCACAGGCTCCCTGAGATTCAAAGGAAAGGGGACATGGATGATAACAGTGTTAAAGAACTTTGGGGTTATGTTTTTAACATGAGCTGGTCAATCGCTTCAGACCTGGGCTAAACCTGGCTACCTCAGGGAAGCATGTCACCACAGTCCACGTTAAGTTACACATCTATGCCATATGTCCTTCGGAGCACAATGCCATGAACCACCCTCACAGTACTTAAGGATTTGAAACTTTACATTTATCTTTGTGGTTATTTGATTGGATCTCCCTCACAAGACCATAGTTCTATGAGGTCAAGGCTGAGTCTGTCTCCTTTAACTACTAGTTACCCCAGCATCTAACACAGCGCATGGCATAGAGTACGTGCTCAATAAGTATGTATATGTAAGTTATGAATGAATGAATGAATGAATGAATCCGGACAAGAGAGGGACATGTTTCCTGCAGCACAGTGTAAAGGCTGAAGACTCCTCCTCAACAGAAAAACAGAGCTCAGGATCGTGACCCACCGACTGGAACGCTAACATGAACGCACATCTGTGCGAACCTCTCACAACCATCCTTTTCACAGGATGAGTAGGTGTGGATTTAGTAGTCCCTCAGCTAGTAGCTGGCCGATCCCCAATTCTGACTCTCGCTTCTCATACGCGGAAACTGGATTAGTGACGCCTGCCCCGCCGGTAGCACGGAGAAAGGAAGGGCGGGGGAAGCAGCCCGGCCCCTCTGAAAGGCAGCATCCGGAGGCTTCGGGGCTTCCGGGTTTCCGGTTTCCCCGCCCCCCTCCCCCCACTGCCCCGCGGCCGGGCTCCGGGGACGTGCGCGCCGTGTGGGGCGCGCACGCAGGGCGGGGCGTGCGGGGGCGCGCGCGTGCGCAGCCGGAGCGCGGAGGGTCGAGGCAGAGCCGCGGAATCGCCGCGAGATCCGGTCTCGGTCCACGCTGCCCGTCGAGCAGCCAGTCGGCCAACCCAGCGTCCGCCGCTGCCGCAGCCATGGGAGTGCAGGTGGAGACCATCTCTCCCGGAGACGGTGAGTAGGCGCGCGCCCGGTGGCCCCGGGCTGCCCCGGCCACCGCGCGCATCCGCTCACCTCGCGCGTCTGTCTGTCTCCTCAGGGCGCACCTTCCCGAAGCGTGGCCAGACCTGCGTGGTGCACTACACTGGTGAGTCGCAGGACCGGGGTAGGGGGCGCCTCGGGGGTCGGCGGGCAGTCGGCGCGGCCTGGGGGCAAAGGCCTGGGGCGTGGCGGGGGCAGGCCCGCGTGGCCCGAGGCCGAGGCCTGGGTGGTGGCAGCGCCCCCGAGGGGCAGCGTCGGGCCTGCCGAACCTCGGGCGGTCCGAGCCTGCGCGTGGGCCGACTTTATTCCGCACTTCGAAAGCGGTTCTGTGTCAGAGATGCTGCCGTTCTGCCCACAGCACAGATGGGGAAACTGAGGCTTGGGGCGGCGAAGTCACTTGTCCAAGGTCACAAGCTCAGGATGGGCAGAGCTCTGGCCAAGGACTATCAGAGAGGATTTATAGCATTTCTGTGGCCGGTTTACACCCTATCCCCCCCGCTTCCGCCCCACCCTTCGATGGAGATAAGAAGGGCGAGGTAATTCCTAGTCCGTGGGAACTCGGCCCTGCGCTATGGGTGGGGAGATATCCCACTTTCTGAGTCTTTGTTCTGGCCCAGCCTGGCCTTGGAGAAATTAGATCTGCGCTGTCCCTTTCCTTTTCTTAGTTTTGAGCCACTTTATAAATCCTGGCCTCAGTGGCGGTGATGGCCCCGGGTTGACATAACATGTAATTTAGCCACCTCCCCCCCCAGTCCTTCTAAGAGTCGAGACTTAACCCCTTCAAAAGATAAGGAAACTGAGGCCCAGTTAGGAAAACAAACAGTATTATAAGCCAAAGGAAGTATTAGACTGTTCGCCAGAATTTTAACATGACCGTCATATTCCTCGAGACCATTTTTTACTCCATGCCCTTACAAGGTTCTCCTGGGTTGTACTTGGTAGAGAGGGGAGGGGGGAGGCTGAGCAGGCGGAGACTTAGCTGTAGTGGGTGCTGTGATTGGTGTAGCCACAGTTGTTAATATGAACAACCTTCCCTCCCCTTCCTCCTTCCCTTTTTCCTCCTTCCCACCCTTTCCTCTGTTCCTTCTCCTCCTTCCTCTATGTCTCTCCGCTCCCCCGCCCCCTCAAGTAGGCTGTAGGCAATTCTGACCTGCTGCTCAGGGATAAGCTCTCGCCTTCTCTCTTAGATCATGGTGGGGAGCCCTCTGTTGAGGGAAATGACTTTTCATTGGGAAGGGAAGAAGGCAGCTAACATTCCCCTCTCTGGTGCCCTTTTATTTCTCTGGGCTTTTTATTCCTCTGGCCCTTCTCCCTGTGTAGGGAGTTAGGGATGGAACTTTTAAAAAGGCTACCATAGGAGGAAGTATTGAAACCTATCTTGGTAGGGAACTATCTCATACCTACAAAAGAAACTGTAAAGTGGTTTTGATGTTTTAAATGATTGTTTTTGTAGACCGTGGTCAGCACCTGAGCCAGGGACGTCTAGTGGAAGAGAACATGTCAGTTTGGTTGATTTTGATCTGTGAGATGAGAAGAGTAACCATTGCCTTTTACAGTGCTAGCTGAGTGGGCAGTTCATTCGGTTCCCACAGCCAACTAGGGCAGGGACTCAGAGAGGTGATGAGTTGACTTCCTCTCCTCCCAGTTTCTAAGTAGTCACATTAAGTTAATTGGCTCCACCTGGCCCATTCCCAAGTCTGTGCCCCTTGTCCTTGGCTCACCCATCTTCTGGTGCTGATGGCAGGACTGGACACCAGCATGTCAGCAGAACGAAGTTTCCCTGTGCCTCTTAGTGAAGTGTCCCCACAATGCATGTCTGGAAGCTTTTCCTAAGAGAACACATGGCTGTGGGACCCAGAACACCATCAGGGCTCCCAGTGCCTCTTCTCCAAGTCTGTGTTTTCCTTGAGGGTTGCAACCACCCACATGTTCCCAGAACAGCAGTGCGACCCTGGCATGCGCTAGGACAAAAGCTTTCTTTTTTATTTCAGTTTTGATAAGCCCTACAAAGACACCCTGGTGAGAAGCCAGCTCTGCCTCATGCTCACAGAATAGGCTGTTATTGGGCAGGCTTCTTTGTTCCTGTGGGTCTTTGCTATCAGCCTCCCAGGAAGAACCTGTTTGAGACCTGTGGGGGCGTGAGAGGAATGGGTAAGTGCTTTGAGATTTCACTGTAGCAATTGAGTGACTTAAAAGCCACTTGGAACAGAATCCATCTTGAGGGAACATGGTGAAGAGTATCATAAAAATCTGAGGGTCCTCACCTATAAGAGAACCTCTCCTCACTGAACCTTGAGGAGAAGAAATTCTCATGATCCTCCTAGTTTTCATCTTGTTTTTCTCTACCCACCTATCAGTAGTCTCCTGTTAGGGCTGTTTCTCTGATTCTCCCAAGTCATGGGTGGTGGATGTCCCTGTGTGCCTACCTCCTACCCCTGCCCCCTGTTTCTCTGTCTTCTTTTGCATAGCTAGCTCAGACTGCTTGGCTATGTGGCTCCAGTGGTTACAATTCCTAGGGTGGAGAATCTGATTGACCCAGGTTCAGGTCAGGTGAATTCTCTAGATCCAGTCTGCTCTGGCCAGGTAACTGCTGCTGCTGATTTAGGAGCAGCTTCAAAGGATCAGTGTTGGAAATAAGGAAGCCAAAATCTTCTCTTGGTCACCAGGAGTATGATTAGCACAGGCTGACTTTGACCACATGGATGTTCTAAATGCCCCTGGTGGCTGCCAGTTGTATCCTGGATACCACTCTCCAGGCTCCCTCTGGTAACTTCCACAGCCTCTAGCAGAGAACATCATGAGCACGGCCTCAAAGAAAAGCCTATGCCACATCTATGTGCTGTCAGAAGGGAAGGTGAAAACTGTACTGTCTTTAGCCAAGGCCCTCCTAGTAGCATGACAGGCAGACATTGAGGTGAGAGGGAGGAAGTGGAAAGATAACCTGCCAAATAGGTGCCTTGAGGATCAAGTGGATCCTGATGGCTCCCTCCTTGCCTCCAGTAGCTTCATCAGCTTTGTTATTGAGCTTGTCCTGACACACTGCTAAGCTTATGTCCCTTATACTCACATCAGCAGGCCACGTGCCTGCCATTGTCAGAGCAACCTCAAGTGGATTGAGGAATTCTTTTTTTATAGTTGACATCTTGTCCTTGGGATCAGGTTTAACTTGTCTGTAGCCTGACTTCTGACAGAAAACCAAGGATGCCTCGGCTTCATCACCTCAGGAGGTCCACTTGAAGGGACACTGCAGCTCCCCTTCCCACCCGCTGCTTTTCTTTAGCCTCTGTCTCCTCTCTCCTCCCTGCTTTATTCCACCCCCTCCCCTGCTGAGGGTTTCTTGGCTCGTGATCCGTTGTCTGGAGGAAGGCTCGCCCCCAGCAGAGACTGCTCAGATGGCTTCCCCCGATGTGTGCCGGCTTCAGGCAGGCAGACTGTAACTGTTGGGGCAGGGCCACAGCAGGACCCTTTTCCTTCCTACAGCCGATAATTATTGAGCAACAGAAACCAGCCAGGCACTGGGGACACAGCCAGTGAACTGAACAAAGGCCTGGTCTGGTGGGGAAGCAACGAGCAGCATGAAGGTGTGACACGTCGGGTGGTGAGGAGCTCTGTGGAGAGAGGTTAGAGCAGAGTGAGGGCCTGGGAAAGGGCTTTACAGTTTGTAGTGAGGGTGGCTGGGAAAAACTTCTTACAAAATGACACTTAATATTGGCCCAGGGAAGGTGGGAGTGACTGATGTGGCTGTCAAGGAGAACAGTCTTCAGGCAGAGAGAGGAGCTAGCGCAGAGGCCCTGCGGCTGGAGCATGACTTGGTGTATTAGCTGGAGTGGATTGTGCGAGGGAGACAGTAGTAGATGAGGTAATGGTGGGGCTTGCTTTCTGAGATGAGAGCCACAAGCTGATCTGGATTTTAACAGAATCGCCTGCCTTCTAGCTACTGTGTGGACGTTAGAGTGTTGGTGGCAGTGCAGAAACAGGGCCCTCGTTGTATCCTGGGTGTTTAGAGCATGCCAAGGGCAGGTGTGCAGAAGTGGTACCACGTGGACAGTGATCCCCAAAGATGTGGGTCCTTTACTGGGTTCAGATTTTAGCTTGGGCACATGGTCCACTTTGCTCAGCTTCTGTATGCCATCTATTAAAAATGGGAGAAACAGTGCCTGCTGTGAGGAGTTGTGGGGCGGGGCAGGGCGGGGGCCGGGGCAGGGGCAGTGCATCTGGGAGGGACAGCAGCAGCAGTGATGCTATAATTGCGCATTGGGTCACGAAAGGCCCCTGTGTCTCCAGCGCGAGGTGTCTTATCATCCCTCAGTTTAGGGTTGGCAAAGTTGCATAGGCTGAGACCCTTCCATTTCACAGATGAAGAAATAAAAACGATGAATCTGAAGGTTCATCTTAAAACAGGCCTCCACATTGCCTGCAGAATATTTTGCCTAAGAAAACTGCATGTAGCTGTTTAATTTGGGGATGAAAAGAGTTTTAGTATTTGTTATTGATTCTTGGTGGGTGTAAGACGGTCAGGGTTGGGCTACACCAGCTCACTAGTGTGTGCAAGTTAAAGTGTCAGTCCTTTTACCTTCAAGTTTCCTTAACATAATTGGATTGTAACATTTTGCAAATGGACCTTGCTATGGAAATGTTATTTTCCTTCCTCCGGGATTGTGATTACCAAAATATGGAATCACATGGATGCCAGCTTTCTTCTTCCACAGATGAGAACAGAAGAAGGCTTACTTGTCTTAAATAAACTGAAGATCTCATAGAATTCTTGCATCTGTGTGCAACTGTTATTTGTAAAGTTGTCAGAATTAGAGAAAAATCAAAACAGAACAATAATTACCCATGTGCTCACCACCTAGATTCCACGATGGCTGACATTTTGTCATGCTTGCCAGTTCGGTCTACTTACAGGTGTATGTATAGATATAATCTATGTTGAGTTTTTAGCTGAGCCATTAGAAGCTGCTGACATGATACTTTTTCTGCAAGTACTTGAGCATGCTATAAGAATGAGAGTATTCTCCCTATTCTAATTCTGGTCACATCTGAGAAAATTTTAAATGATTTAGTAGTATCTAAAGCTAAATGCATATTGAAACTACCCCAGTTGTCTTCAAAGTGTTTTTCAATAGCTTAAAAAAAAAAAAGTTCAGTTGGAAATTATATCTATAGTAAACATCCAGAAGAATCTTCATATCGCACTGTTTTCCAAAGAGAGCACTTATTGTTACAGAATACCCTCACATCTATCTCATTGTTTTTTCCTGACTGTTGTATAACTCCTTCCACTATCTTGATTTCCTGTAAACTAGGAGTTGAAATGTCTAAACAGTTTCTGGTTAAAACATTTTAGTGTGAAGACTTCTAACATGATGCTGTGTACTTCATACTTGGCATACCATGGGGAACATCACTATTTGTGATGCTAAATTGATCCTTTTTGTGAATTAACGGGGCCATTGTCAAAGGGCTTGGACATCCTGTGTGTGCCCTGCTCCTCACCAGCCTTTCACCTACTGGTTTTTATATCAGTTGATGATTCTTACCTGAAAAAACTGTTTCATTGGCATTTAATTTACAAAATGGTAATTAAAAACTTTTTTTTCATATCTTCCACATTGATTAACTGCTCTTCTGTTACCCAAGGTAAAGCTGAATTCTTTCCCTTTAATTATCAATTTTAAGGTCAGGAATTGGTTTTATAGTCATCCTCCATGGTGACAAGTGACTCTCCCCATTTATTTATTTATCTTTAGTATACTAGGGACTCATATTTTACTCGGGGCCTTAAAATCATTGATATTCATTATTTTTGATAACTCTTGTCCCAGATTTGGCCAGTAGGATCCCCTTCAGGGGGGCTTCCTGACTGGGTCAGCAGTAAAGAATCTACCTGCAGTGCAGAAGACACAGGAGATGTGGGTTCTATCCCTGGGTCAGGAAGATCCCCTGGACGAGGACATGGCAACCCACTTCAGTATTCTTGTCACAAATATCCCATGAACAGTGGGCTGTAGCCCTTAGGGTCACAAAGGGTTGGACACGACTGAAGTGACTGAGCGTGCATGCATGCAGACCCTACCCTTTTGACATGCTTCCACTGTTTTTAATGATTTCCTTGGTTTCACTGTTCTGTTCCTTGCATTAGTCACCTCTCTCCAAAGAACTCTGGTTCCTTGCAATGGGTCTCAGACTTTTTTTTATTGACAGCTTTATTGGATATAATTATACAATAAAAATTTTAACTTGCACGTGTTTGGTGGTTTAAAACTGATTTTTGTAAAGTTCTGATTAGAATACCCCCACGTCTGTCTCATTGTTTTCTCCTGGTTGTGTGTAACTCCTTTCACTACCTTGATTTTCTATAAAATAGGAGTTGAAATGTTATAGATACAGTTCATTGTGTCTATAAACTAAGGCTCATTTGTCTGCCTTGGGATTTTCTCTAAAAACAGTATTGTCATCTACTGTTGCCCATGGAAAAGGCCGGAGGTGTTTTGAACAACTTAGGCATGTATTCCTTTGGGCCCCTTTAACTTTGGCCTGATAAATTCTAGCAGCACAAAGAGCAGGAGGAGGAAAGGGAAAGAAGGGGGGGGATAAATCTGCTTCTGGCTGCTGTTGTCTCTGCGCTCTTTGTGTTTCCTTTTCCCTTCCCAGGAACTCAGGCCACCCTGGCCTGCATTCAGTTCCCCAAACACACCAGCCTTTCCCCCCAGGAAGGCCACTGGCCTGCCGCACTGCCTCCACTTCTCACCAGGGCAGGCTGCTCTTGCAGCTTAAACGACACCCCCTCGGTGGGCTCCCCTGACCCTTGGCTAAAGTGACACTTCAGATGTGTGCACACACTTAGGCCTCTACTTCTAACAAGGTGCCCATCAGGCAGCATCTGCTCTTTTCCCGGGAGACTGCAGGCTCCGAGAAGTCAGCCCCACAGGCTCGTGGTCTCCAGGGTCTCTCTCCTTTGGTGCTTGGCATGGAGTAGGTACTTAGTGACTGTTTCAAGTGGTCAGTTAGGACCTGGCATTAGACTTCAGCTGGAATGTGGAAAGTCTGCATTCCTGTTCTGATTGGTATCATACTTCTATTAGGTCTTCTGCCCACTTTTTGATTGGGTTGTTTGTTTTTCTGATATTGAGCTGTATGAGCTCTTATATATTTTGGAGATTAATCCTGGAGTTTATCCCAGGGATGTAAAGATTCTTCATTATGCACAAATCAATCAATGTGATACACCAGATTAACAAATTGAAAAATAAAAACCATATGATCATCTCAGTAGATGCAGAGAAAGCTTTCAACAGAATTCCAACAGTCATTTATGATAAAAACTCCAGAAAATCGGCATACAAGGAACATAACTCAACATAATAAAGGCCATATATGACAAACCCATAGGAAACATTATTCTCAGTGGTAAGAAACTCAAAGCTTTTCCTGTAAGATCAGGAGTAAGACGAGGGTGCCCACTCTAACCATTATTATTCAGTATAGTTTTGAAAGTCCTTGCCATGGCATTCAGAGAAGAAAAAATTGGGAATCCAGATTGGGAAAGAAAAAGTAAAACTCACTATGTGTAGATGATGTGATCCTATACATAGAAAACCCTAAAAATGCTACTGAAAAACCACTAGAGCTAATCATTGAATTTAGTAAAGTTGGACGATATAAAATTAATATACAGAAATCCCTTTTGTATATAGTAACAATAAAAAATCAGAGAAATGAAGGAAACAATCTCATTCACCATTGCAACTAAATGAATAAAATACCTAGGAATAAACCTACCTAAAGAGACAACAGACCTGTATGCAGAAGACTGTAAGACACTGATGAAATCAAAGAGTACAAACAGATATGCCATGTTCTTGGAATCAGTGTTGTCAAAATGACTACATGGAGCAGTCTACAAACTCAGTGCAGGCTCTATCAAATTACCAATTGTATTTTTCACAGAACTGTAAGAAATTCACAATTTGTATGGAAACACAGAATACCCTGAATAACCAAAAACAATCTTGAGAAAGAAAAATGGAACTAGAGGGATCAACCTTCTTGATTTCAGACTATACTACAAAACTATGGTTATCAAGACAGTATTGTACTTGCACAAAAACAGAAATGTAGACCAATGGAACAAGATAGAAAGCCTGGGGATAAATCCCCACACCTGTGGGCACCTTATTTTTGACAAAGGAGGCAAAAATATACAGTAAAGAAAAGACGCCTCTTCAATAAGTGGAAAACTGTACAGCTACATGTAAGAGAATGAAATTAGAACACTTCGTAACACCATACACAAAAATAAACTCAAAATGGGTTAAAGACCTAAATGTAAGACCAGAAACTATATAAAACTCTTAGAGGAAGACATAGGCAAAACACACTGACATAAATCACAGCAAAATCCTATATGACCCACCTCCTAGAGTAATGGAAATTTTAAAAAGGACCTAATTAAACTTAAAAGCTTTTGCACAATGAAGGAAACTAATCAAGGTGAAAAGATAGAATGGGAGAAGATAGTAAATGAAGCAACTGACAAAGGGTTAATCTCTAAAATATACAAGCAGCTCAGGCAACTCAATACCAGGAAGACAACACTGTCAAAAAGTGGGCAGAAAGCCGAAACAGTTCTGCAAAGAAGACATACAGATGGCTAATCAACACGTGAGAAGATGCTCAGCATTGCTCATTGTTAGAGAAATACAGATCAAAACTACACTGAGGTATCCTCTCATACCTGTCAGAATGGCCATCATCGAAAAGTCTGCGGACAATAAATAGAGGATGTGGAGAAAAGGGAACCCTCTTGTTGGGGGCCAGCATGAGGAACTCCGCCCATGGCAAAGGTCATGAGGAAAGGGGGCTTCGGCATACGCGAAGGCGTGACCAAGTCTCAGGAAATTCCCCTGCTCCCGAGCATCTAACCCCAAAACCAGAGTCTGTCCTGTACTCTCATCTACGGGGCGCTCTCCCCCATAACCGTTTCTTTCCGAGAAGGAGTAAACGTGCAGCTCCAAGGCAGTAAAAATTCCTGGGCGTGACTAGAGTGTTTCAACTTACTGGACTCTCTGAAGGTTATCTAGCCTGCCTGTATAGGTTCCTCCAGCCGCAACAGCCCTCCAACCTTGAGAGGCATGAGATGTTTTGACTTACTAAAGGCAAATTCTTGTGGAAGGTTAGAAATTATTAGTATAGTGGGTTGGATGGGAATTATATTGATAAAGGGTTTCTTCAATTGTTGTGTCAATAATTGCCGCTA